>PVLC010019549.1:0-12911 GCA_004027655.1 Graphiurus murinus
GTAATCCCAGCATTCGGGAGGCTGAGACCGGAGGATCCAGGTTCGCGGCCAGCCTCAGCTACCTAGTGAGGCACTCCGCAACTCAGTGAGACTCTGTTTCAAAATAAAGAATAAAAAGGGGCTGGGGGTGTAGCTTGGAGGTAGAATGCCCCTGAGTTCAATCCCCAGTACCGCAAAAAAAAAAAAAAAAAAAAAAAAAAAAAAAAAAAAAAAAAAAAAAAAAAAAAAAAAAAAAAAAAAAAAAAAAAAAAAAAAAAAAAAGAAGTAGAGAGCAAAACAGTAATTACCAGAGCCTGGGAAGGGCATGGGAAGGGTAGATAGAGAGAGGTTGGTTAACAGGTATGACACAAGGGTGGATAGGAGGAATACAGCTAATGTTCTAGAGAACAGTAGATAACTATGGCTCACAATAATTAATTGTATGTCTCAAAATAATAGTAAAAAGAATTGTTAATGTTCCCAACACAAAGAAAGGATAAATATTTAAAGTAACGAGGTATGCCAATTACATGAATGTGATCACCACATGTTATGTACATGTTTTGCATGTATTGAAATGTCACACTATGCCCCATAGACATGTACAATTACTGTGTGCCAATTAAAATAGAATATAGATTAAAATAGACATATATATACAAATATAAATACATAAATAATATACAAATAATTGTGGATATAAATTGAGCAAGTACTCCAGTTGAGAAATTGGCAGATTGGGTCAGTTAATTTTTTTCTCATATTGAATTGAAAAACTCATCTGTATTGTTTTATGGTGCAGGAATTGAACCCAGGAACATTCTACCTCTGAGCTAAACGCCTACCTCTATTTTTATTTTTTATTTGGAAATAGGGTCTTGTTGCTGCGGCTGTCCTCAAACCTGTGATCCTCCTATCTCAGCCTTCCAAATACTGGGATTACAGGTGGGCACCACCATGCCTGGTGTATCTTATTGGTAAAAGACATATTTAAAACATAAAGATCCAATGTGTTAGTCAGCTTTCTTTACTGTAACAAATACCAGAGACAATCAACTTATAAAGAGAAAAGGTTTATTTTGGCTCACAGTCTTAGAAGTTTTAGTCTGTGATCTGTTGGCCCTGTTGCATTGAAGTACTGTAGCATCACATGCCAAAAGTGCATGACAAAACCAGAGAGCAAAAGAGAAGAGGAGGAAGGGTCTGGAGATTCACCATTCCCAGCCCCAATGACCTAAAGACCTTCCAGTACGCCTGACCACTTAAAATTTCTACCATTGACAAATAGTACAAGCTGAGAACTCCTCCTTTAACACATAATCCTTTGGGCCCCATATTCTAGATCCAAATTACAGCATCTACAGAAAATATGTTTTTAATCAAATAAAATCTGAAATACTTCTATTAGTATCACATTAAAAATACTAAAAGTCAAAGGATAGAAAATTATGTTCCTAACCAAATGAAAGTTGGTAGAATGACATTAACATCATACAAAGAAAACTTTAGGATAAAAAAGTATTATTAAAGATAGACAAGTTAAAATATTGTTTTTAAAGACATTAACTCACCATCTAATCATATTTCAAATTTAGATATATGAAGCATCAATACTTCAAAATACATCAAGCAATAATTAATAAATCTACAAAAGAAAGAGAATGCTGATAATGGAATATATAATCATATTGAATTAATCATATCATAATCAGTAATTGAATCAATAATATAAAAATCACTACTCATAACACAATATAAATATTTAATTTCTTTATTTTTCATTAATTTGTACATTTAGTATAGACTAATTTCCCTGTGCTTAAATGTCATTGTGATTATGTACTTTCCCAAATCATAACTAATTATAAGTAATGCTTCACAAATATATGCTGGACAGAAGATAAAAGGTAAAGTGACAAGACTGTAGTATGTCCGACATAATTCTCTTATAATTAAATGGAATCTGGCATGGTTTACAAGTAGATCCACCCTTATGGAGACTAAATGTCATAGACATAAAGGTTTGTTATGAGCTCAATACTCTTTCATACTAACACATATAGTTTTGCATTTAAACTATGAAGTTCAGTTACTAGTGCCAAGCTTGGTCTTCAGAAGTTAAATTTTTATGTTTATTCAGTTGATGAGTTCCTTAGCTCTTTCTGGGTACATGGGAGTAGAAACTGTAACCAGGTTCTTCATATTATGTGCTCACATGTGCTGTCTAATAATCTTACCACACTGTCCAAATTCTTCATGACAAAAGGAATGACATTGCTAGGTCATGTACAGGAGGAAGTTCTGGAAGGAGGAAATCACATCCTAGCACATCTTCCATTTCATCCCCTCATCTGGCTTTGGTACAAGGTCACTGAGCTGGCTTCTAGCCACCTTCTCTTCTTACTGGCCACGTGGCACTTGGATAATTCCCTTAACTCCCCCAAACCTCAATTATTTCACATGTGCAATAGAAATCATACTATTGATTGCATGGGCTTGAATATTAAAAATGTATCATATACAGAAAGCTTTAGCCATAGCTATCAACAGTTTTCTTTTCCTTCCTTAAATCCCTCCATCCCTACTACCCTGGGGCTAATGTTTCATTCATTACCCTTCTAAGTAAGCAAGATATTAGATAAGAGGAATAAACATGATGGTCACTATCTGATGGCATGGTGTGTGCAGGTGTTTTTTGTATCTCAGTCACCAACTCTTAATTCCCTCATTGTCCCTGCTGCCATCACAGTCTGGGTAACTTAGATGCCAAGCTTACCAGCCAGAGAATCTGTATTGTTCCTTTCTTTCTGTAGCCAGTACTATTGCTAATGCTTTGTTTTGTGTTCAGATCACTATTATTATCGTCATGATTGTGACTGATGACCATGATAGAACAATCTCAGGTTTTTGCAGATGACACCGACTCTCTTCGAGCTGTTTGGCGGTGTCTGTCCTATTTTCCCAGCCTGATCTAAAACAGATCCCCGAGCTGTCTCTTAGTTGATAATGTCTTTCCTAATTCATTTGATTTCACTCATTTTTCCCCTCCAGATTTTAAATGATGAACAAGTTCTACAAGGACTCTTCTCAGAACTGATTTAGCTTAGATTCAGTGGCAGTCTTGCAGGATCATGGAGAGACTGCTAAGTTTAATGCCACAATCATCTCAGCTCCCACAGAGTGTTCATTTCATTGTCAGCTGGTGGGAACAGGCAATTGCTGCAGTAGAAGGCTGATTCCCTTTAGTAATGAAGCAAGGCACTGGGACATTTTCATTTCTGAATTCCAAGTGAGTACACATTGTCATTTCAGATGCTATTCCAAGAGCTATCATTTGCTGGAGTACATCTGGTACCACATTTATTTACAGCATTCTAATTTGTCTTTAAATCTTAGGGAATGTGGGAAGAAACAGAGGTTATTGATTTTGGATCTGGAGTGCTCAGCTAGCAAGATAGAGCCAACTTTTATTCTCCAAGGAATAAAATGCTCAATTTCTCATCATTTCTGATAACGGAGAACAGCATTAGAAAGAATAATTGAAAATAGGTAATGGACAATCAGCCAGAGGGTTTATTTGATAGCAAAGAGACATCTGAGTCCCAGGGAGAGAAAATCAAGTTGTAGAAGAGGCAAAGTGCTACTGTGAAGTTGTAATGGGAAATTGTGTCACTTTTTACTTTGATATGAAACCATCTCTTATCCTGCACTAGATGAGATCGTGAGCACTGTTTTCCTGTTTGGTACTTTTTTTTTAAAGAAGGAAAAAGAAAATGGAAGAGTGTTATAGGATAATGATAATTGCTTTACCCTGAGCAAATCCATAAAGCAAAGGAAAATTATAATGTGACACTGAAAGATGAATTGATTACAATTAAACAAGCTATTGCATATATAAAAGACAATCACAAATTGAAAACTTTAAAATTCAGACTAGAAATTGTCACTACCATCATGCTATAAAAGTAAAGTAACATTTCTGAGAAACTCCAGGAAGATCATGTGAACCAGGGCTTTTATATATTGTCACTCAATTTTTACAGCTATAGAAAGCCTATTTAACCATTTAAAACCTCAGGGAACATTGTATGCATAAATTCTCCTTAAGGAATCTGCTACAGTATATATAGTCTTTATCCAATGGAGAGATGATTTTAGTAAAAGGATTGCTGGTGAATATTGCTGCATATATTAGGTTTTAACTTGAAAACTAAAACCAAGTTGCAAATAAAAGTGGAAGATAGAATTTAAATGTTAAGCTCTCTGAAAAAATAGAAATAACACAAAAATGAGAGGAAATATGAAGGTAACAAATGGGCAAACGAAAATAAAAACCTTAAAACCCTTGTGAATATATATTATCTTTGAACAAATAGAAAGGTATTCTGTATTTTTAGAAAAGGTCAATAAATATCAAAAAGATATTAATTTGAGCCGGGCGTGGTGGCGCACGCTTGTAATTCCAGTACTTTCGCGGTCAGCCTCAGCTACTTAGTGAGGCCTGTTTCCAACTTAGTGAGACCCTGTTTCCAAATAAAGAATAAAAAATAGGGCTGAGGGTGTAGCTCGGAGGTAGAATTCCCCTGGGTTCAATCCCCTGTACCACAAAAAATATATATTAATTCTACCCAAGGTAATATAAGATTCTAATACATACATATTAAAACATATTGTATAGCTTCTAAATTCAAATAATATGGATTGTCACATAAATAGACTGATGGCCCAATAGGATACAATAGAAAAGCCAAAAACAGACCCAAGTATATTTGATAATTGATGCATCTTATCAAAACACTGAGGAAAGATAAACTTTTAGCAAAGAATCCTAACTGGAGAAATACTAAATATTAAATTAGATCTTACTTCAAATTCTACAGAACAATAATTTCTCTTACTGATTAGAGATTTAAATGTTTCAAAAAATGAAAATTAAGAAATTATGTACATACTAGAAATGATAGAATTCCTCCATAAACTGGAAATGGATAATAACTTCCCTAATTATTACTAAAACTCTTGATGTTATTAAGAAAAAAAAAAACTGATAAATTGACCCCCAAAATGATAAGGCAAAGAAAAAAACATAAATTTAATAAACTTGAAGAGGAAAGGAAAAGATTTGCTTTGCTACTATACTTAGTCTTTTTCTTCCTAAGTTTAAGTGGTTTTGAATAAAGAAGTTGGATAAAATTATTTATAAAGCCCCTCTAGTCTCCATATTTTAGAACCCTGGTATGTTTAACCTACCTAAATAAAAGCCTGGCTGGTCCAGTAGTTTGGATCTTGAATGTGCCTCAAGGGCCCATTAAGGCACTATTGGAAGGTGGTGGAAACAAGAAGTGGAATCAAGTGAAAGCTTAGGTAATTGGGGGTGTGTCCTGAGAAGGGATTAATGTTGTTCTCCTGGGACATCAGTTGGTCTCCAGTTGTTCTTTGGCTTCCTGTTTTCTAGTATAGCCTCTCGTTTCCTCCTACATGTGAGGTCAACACTGTGATGTCATCTGCCATGAGGTCCTCACTAAAGCCACACTGATGCTGGTACTCTACCCTTGAACCTCCAGAACAGTGAGCTAAATAAACTTCTTGTCTTTATAAAGTTACTCAGCCCCAGGTATTTCATTATGGTGTTGGAAGACTAATACAAACATAAATATTTTAAAAAGAATTATGTACCCATTTTAGGTGAGATTTTGTAGATGCCAGTATACACAAAAGAGGGAACTATATTGACTTATGTAATTCTCATTGTCTGTTAAAAATAAAGAGAATAGCTTTTTCAGGAAGACCTTTTCTTATTGCCAGATTCTTTGGGTAATTTATTTACTTCCAGGGCTGTCACATAGAGATGAAAAGGAAACATTTAATAGTAAGTCTATGACTAGTTTCTTCCCTCCTGAGGATTATCTGAGGTTAGATTGACCTAAGTCCTTGCAAATACTGACTTGTTATACAAGCTAAAAAGATAAATGAGAGTCTTATAGTAATGCTTATAGAAAAGTATACGTGGTTTGTTTAGTCTCACTATTGTAAGTAATCTTAAATTTAAGGATTTTATGCCACCACCAGGATAAAGAGGGAGATTTCATTATGCAGCCAAAATAGGACTATGTAAATAAGGAGGCATATAGTTTTAGGAGACCTCTCAGTCAGTGTTTTCTCTGTGTTAACTTGACTGACATCTGATTATATGGTGTAACTCTGAAACTAAATGAACCCAGGTACAGGAAAGGGTACTTTGAAAATTACATCTGCGTCAGGCATGGTGGAACATGCCTGTAATCCCAGTACTTGGGAGGCTGAGACAGGAGGATTGCAAGTTCCCAGCCAGCCTTAGCTGCTTGATGAGATCCTGCTAAAAAGAAAAAGCAAAGGGACCTCTCATTTTCTTTTATGGAGGATGCTGACACATTCTTTACATAACTATTTCTTCTAGACAACCTCCAGAGCAGCTGAGGGCCCAACACAGTGAAAGCAACATGTTTCTAGGGGCCTTAGAATTCCCTGTGATAAGTATGTGGCTTTGCAGAGAATGGCTCAGTTTAAGGCGAGAACTTCAAAAGCCAAAAGCAACGACTCCCTAGTATGTTCCATAGACTCCCTTTTAAATATGGCCTTCGGACTTATATCAAGAGTTCTGCAGGGATCCAATTCTAAAAGAGCTTTTGAAGAATACCTGTAGTGTAAGCATTTGTTGATTGAAAACAAAAAAGGACCTTGAGATTTTGAAACAAGGTGTGCAGTGTTAAAGTTCACATTGTTATAACATTGTAAAAGCTGCTGCAATTTAGGGGGAGGGGGTTGGAGTCTCCATGTAAGATATTTATTTATATAACCTATCTGTCGTTTATACCTCTTCACTATATAGCAAATGCCAATTCTAGATGCATTCAAATGGAAGTTGGAATCACTCTTTTATGAGTATTACCTGTGCTTGTAAAATGATTCTCTGTGTGCTTTGCATTATAAATTGGGTATGTAATGTTCGTCTGTTCTCTACTTTTTAAAAAATCTTAAAACATTTTTCCTTTTAGGTAAAAAAATGTGTGATCCGATGTGGAAAAAAAAATTACTCTTCCTGGCACAGTTCTTGCTGCAAATTTAATGAATGGTCTTTTGGTTCACTAGCCTGCATCCATTCCCTAGAGTTTATCAAATTAAAATTATGTATTTTACCTGTTGCCATGAGTATCAGACTCTGCCTAGGAAGGGAGAGCTGTCATTAAGGCCATACCTGCAGCCCTAGAAACACCTAATAGGAAAATGCCGCCTCATCAGGAAAGTGAAAGGGGAAAAGACCACAAAGCAAAATCAAATAAAGATGAGGTTTGGAAATTTGGAGGTTATAAAATCTCTTGGGTGATGGTTCTCAAAGTCCCTGTATTATACTGGTTAAGTAAATATATTTGTGCATTGTGGATGCATTAATATTTGGTTTTCCACATCACACCTAAAGTGATAAATTTACTCAAATCCATTCCATTGGAAAATGTTCTTAAGTTATTTTAAGTTAGGGAGACAAGTGGTTGACAAGATAGATACAGCTCCTTCCCTTAGAGAGACCATTATCTCAAACCAAAGACAGACATTTAATTAAGCACTCAATTGCCTCTGCAATTATAATTGTGATAAATTTCTTGAGGAGAGGAGCTGTGCGCAATAGAAGGTTGGAAACAGATGACCTGACCAGAAGTGAGGTTCCCAGAAGCTTCTTTAACTGGTTAAGATCAAGAAACTTAGAAGCAACAGAACAGAAATTTGAGTCCAAGTATAATCTTCCTCTGATTCACTTCATTTACTACGTCCAATGCATTATGTGAGTAAAAAGGAGGATGTATTAGTTTTCTATGGCTGCTATAACAAATTACTTTAAATATAGCAGTTTAAACTAACATGACTGTGTTTATTTCCCCAATACAGATCTCGCTGGGTTAAACCCAGTCATAAGCTGGTTTGTATCTCTTCTGGAGTCTGCAGAGAGAATGTGCTTGCTTGCCTTTTCATCCTACTGGAGACCATCCACACTTCTTGACTCATTGTGTAATTTCTTCATCTTTGAAGCTAACCCTGGTGGGTGGAGTCTTTCTCATATCACATCACTCTGACTTACTCTTCTGCTTCCCTCTTCCATTTTGAAGAATATGTGATTTTGTCAAGCCCATCTGGATAATCCAGAATAATCTCCCCATTTAAAGATCAGTTGGTTGACAGCATTCATTCCATCTGCAAGCTTAATTCCCTTTTGCCACCCGTAATAACATACTCACTGGTTCCAGCGATCAAGATACTGACATCTTTGGGAACCGATAGTCTCCCTATCCTATAGGAGGATATTAATTGTGACACAAAACACAAGGAATCAGAAGCAGAACTTGGTGGCTAGAAGTGTGACAACTAGGGAAGTGGAATGAGATAAGCAAAATATGGAAAAAGGAGTTCAAGAGCATCAGAGAGAAGTAAGGAGCTGGGTTGCTTTCCTTCAGACTATGTCCACCCTAATGGGAGAGGTGGTAAAAGAAGCAGGGTAGATACCACTTCTGATAGGTAGAATCAGCTAGATTACAGTGGCCTGCTTTTATCCCATTTACAGTGCACAGCACTGAAGAAGTCAATAAGCCAGCAGCCTGGCCAGGCTCTGCTTTAGATTTACCTCCTGTCAGACATGGAAGGAAATATGTTCTCCATGACCCACTGGAAACATATGCAACCAGGACACTGGCCAAATGCCAAGCTGGGGATGTAGAGCAGTGTACCCTTTGGAAAACCAGAAGCACGTTGAGGAACAGGCAGGGTCTCCATGGAATCAGCCTTGGGAATGCAGTTCTGCTTGTTTTGGTTATGACCTTGCATCATTTTTATCATTAAGATGATTTTTTTTTTTTTTTTGGCAATTGTCATACCTTCTGTCTTAGGTAAAAATAAAAAAATAAAATTGGTGTGTGTGTGTGTGTGTGTGTGTGTGTGTGTGTGTGTGTAACTGGGGATTGGACCCAGGGGCATTCTACTTCTGAGCTACACTCTCAGCCCTGTTTTATTTTGAAAACGGGGTCTTATTAAGTTGCAGAGGGCTTCTCTAAGTTACTGAGGCTGCCTGCGATCCTCTTGTTTAGTCTCCTAAGTACTGGCATTACAGGCTTGCGACACTGGGCCTGGCTAGTTGTTTGCTTTTGTAAGCCCCCAGAAATATGTCATTAGTTTTATTATAGGAATAGCCCCTAGGTCAAATCAACCCTTTAATAATTAAAAAACAAAAAAAAACCATTATTTGTAACATCTGGCTCCTGTCAATTTTTTTTCTTGGCTTATCTTTTTAAATTTGGAGCATATTGGCAAAATACAGCAGAACAACTTCATATATAGTAGTGGGCTTTGAAAAAATCCTGACTAATAATATAAATATTCCTCTGCATAAAATAAATTTAAAAATGGAAGATTCCTAAGTTGTCATAGTTGAAAACTAGTAAACAAAGGGAGGGAGGAATCATATATCTTACCTTTCCCCTCAAATATGTATCACTACTATGTATTGGTAGAGCTGTTTATAAGGAAATTCCAGCAAATAAATGGAAAGGAAATGGTAGAAGTAAAGGATTATCATTATGCAATTTGTAATTTCTGAAACTAGACAATAATCATCAATGGCTATAGCAACACAAAGAGGTCATGCTGGATAGTACTTGCCCTTTGATGGTCTAACACAGACAAACCTGAGAAGTCCTCCTGGAGGAAAAAGAATCCTGATTCAACTGAAGCTTTTAGATCAGCTACCTATTTAATAAGTATGGGTTACTTATTAATCCACAGTTGGAACATGTTAAATGGCAACTGAGAATACAATGACAAAGTCCAGACTACAATTCAAACAACTTATTTTCTTCAGGAATTAAGTAAAGAAGGAGAAAAAAGAGAGACAGAGGGAAACTGATAAATGAACAAAGAATTGAGAAATATAGCAACAAATTTCAAGGTGAATCTTATTGAATCCTGATTCAAAGAAACAACTGAGAATTTTACATTTTATATTTATTAGCAATTGAAAATGTGACGACTGCCAAGGCATTTGATATTCAATGATATTAAATGATTGTTTCTTCATTCTTTGAATGCCATTTGAACACCTAAACATTGCAATAAAAACATTTTAATGTAACAGGATTATAGTTATATGATTAAAACTTTTTAGGTGCACATGTGAAATGTTAACAGAAAAAATCATATGACACCAAGAGTTTGCTTTTCCAGTGTACTGGGTAGATATGAAACAGACTAACCTTGGGTTGATGGTTGTTAAATCAGAGTGATGGGAACCACCATGCTCCTTTTGTTTGAAAATTTCTATAGTAAAAACTTAAATCATTTATTTATTCATTTATTTACATATTTATTGCCCTGCTGGGGATTGAATCAAAAAGTTATTTACAATAAAGATAACATGACTGTCACCATTTCTCCTATTAGCTAATTTTAAAAATACCATATTCTTGTGAGTTTTTTTTTAATTCAGCATCCTTTTAAGGCATCTTACTTAAATTAAGTCTAGTTTACTGCCCAAGCAATATTTATTAAAACATTTACTTTTTAATTTCTAAATAATCACTATATTCAATGATGTCACCACATGCCATAAATTGAGTTCATGGACAAAACTTTGAGTTTAATTATCAATACATACAGTCAATTACTTCTCACTCTATCTAGTAAAATTATGCTATAGTTGACATATTTAAGGGAAGCTCTGTAACTGTTAACCTTAGAACCTATAAAAATATCAAATAGGTAATAGTCATCATTGTGGTCTGTGAATTATGACCCCTACATTGTAGCCTGGCTTCAACTATCAAACTATCTTCTTTTGTGACCATATAGGTGAAACTTGTTTTTGAAGTAGTGCTAATGACACTTGAAGCAAAGTTACAGGAAATTATGTATACTTTGAGAGTCTGCTGTGTTTATAGGCAAAAAGAGAAAAAATGGTAATTCTGCTCTAAAGAACAATACCAGTTATTTAATGTCACTTCTTGCAAATATTTCCAATTTAGTTTCTCCCATCTTTTCTCTTGTAACAACTCATAGATATAGGTGAGAACATTAAAGTCGGATATATGCATTTCTTCCATCAATAACAAAAATGAAAACAAAGACAGTAAGCTAAGAGTGGCTTCATTTTTTGTTGTTGTTGTTGTTCTTTATTTCAAATCTTACATGCCACCTGAAAAACTCACTTGACTTTGAAGCGAGGCTGGATACCTAAAGTCTCAAGTTCACAGTTAGGCGGCTTCCCCTCTTTGATGTGGATGATATAAGCTGCTGGGTCACATGAGCTCCCCTGCTTGGAGCAAGGAGTTTTAGATTGTCTACTTAAGAGAGAAACTTGGGTAAATTCCCCCTGAGTTCAACTGCCAGGGGAAAGACAGAGAGAGATAAGAGAGGAGAAAAGAGAAACTTAGACTTGTTTACATTCAAATTGCAACATACAAATCCTGGTATTTTAATTCGAAACCACTACTGACCTGTTAGAACAGGTGTGGACTTTGAGGCACTTTGGAAGCGGTGGTTACAGATTTGTGCTGCTCCAGCCACAGGCTTGTTCCCAGGCTCCTTTGTTTGAGAACTTGGGTCTGTAGAAGACCTGGCTAGAAATACTGGAATAGTCTCCATCTCCAAGGCACTTGCTCCTCTATAAAACCATCCCAGAAAAGCAGTGCTCTGGGATTATGACCTCATTACTATGGTGCTTAAATCAAACAAAGAAATCTTTTAACTACAACCATCAAACTCATTCAGAATCAACCCTGAGCAGTTGCAGCTCATGAAATGATTGAACTGAGACCTTGGCTGTAGCTAATGAGCTTTTTTCATTCTCTTTAATATTGAAATGTTCTTCTTTTAGTACACTTCTTATAACCTTAGAATATAGGGCTGCTTTACTGAACTATGACCAAGAGCAATTTTTACTTAAAGCCTTCATCATAGTAGCTGGTTTCATTGCCTTGGATATTATACGTATGTCAGAGATATTTAATAATCATTAGTGACTAAAGGTCCTAAGCAAAGAGAGAGAAACAACCAGTATAGTGAATTGGATATCTACAAGAAACTGACTGTTTTACATTTATAAGTTTTATAATGTTCAATAATATCTTCACCAAACAATTCCCTAAGAAGTGGAAATATTTGTTTTGCAAAACAGAAATAACTTCATTTTCCCTCATTATAAAAAGAATATATGCTCATTGAAAACAACTTAGAAGATACAAACATACACAAAGAAGAAAATTAAAATCACTCCAATCTCACTACTGAAAGATAATTTCTGCTCACAGCTGGTAACATGTCTTCTCAGATTTTTAAATATATTTATTTGTTCTTACAAAACATGATCATACTATCTGTTGATTTGTAATCTTGTTTTTTCTCTGAAACTACACATACCCCCTAAGTACGTGCTAGGCATGGGAAAAGGGGAACTGGGTGCCATGTATCAAGGAGGTGGGTGTGTGAGATAGGATAGAAGAAATAAAGGAAAGGAGACAAGCATGGAAGGAAGGAAGGAGGAACTGTAGCTTTCAATTAAAAAATTCTGTGATCATCCTCGCCTTCATCTTGCCTCCAAGCCAAAATTCTAAAAAGGTCCAGTAAGTCATAGAGCACTGTAAATCCAGTTAATTGGTGCTTATATATTTTATTGGCTTGCAGAATGTATTTTAGACTGATAAAAGCAGTCTAGAGTAAAATATTGTTCAAGGCCTAATGATATGGGTAGAACCTAAATGCTATCCATTGACCAGATAAAGTCAGCCTAAAGATTCTGAGAAGAACCAGACCAGCATCCCAGCTCTGTGTGCTCATTAGACTGATGCCACCCCAGGTACCTCTCAGGCCCACCCCATTTGCTCACTATTTTATAAAGTTTCCTATAAAAGATGAGCTAT
>PVLC010019549.1:13011-30574 GCA_004027655.1 Graphiurus murinus
TCTCTCTCTCTCTCTCTCTCTCTCTCTCTCTCTCTCTCTCTCTCTCTCTCTCTCTCTCTCTCTCTCTCTCTGTTTTGCTCTGTCTCTTTCACTCTGGAGATGGCCTGAATTCTCTTTTGAATGTATATTGCTTGCTTTCCTAAATAAACGTGTCTATAGCTCTTCCCTTTCTCTCTTTTTTCCTTTTTATTTTTAAAAAAATTATACTTTTATTGATGCATTATAGTTTCACACCATAATGTAGTTCAGAGTGACAGCCACATACATGCACACAGCACTTGGTGAGCTTCCCCTCAGCTCCCTCCCTGCTCCTTCCCCATTCTCTCCCTTCCCCATTCATGCCATTGGCAATTTCACATATGTACATAAATTCAGGGGAAGTATCTCCTTCATTGATTCTTCCTCCTCCCCCATCCCACCACCCTACCCTTTGTCTTGGAAATTCTTTTTCAGCCCCTGTCTACACTACAATACACACACACACACACACACACACACACACACACACAACTTTCCAATTAAAAAATATACTTGTATACAAAGAAAACATAAGTATATTGAATAACGCCTGGTCAGAAGGTTTTTCTATTTAGAAATAAAAATTGTAGTGAAGGATTATTCCCGAAGTATTTAGAAGTACAAGAAGTATGTTTGTTTCACAAAAACTTCCCCATATGGCTAGAAACAGCATTCCTGAATTTTGTCTTAAAATTTCCAATCCATGCTCATGTTTTGCCTGAAGACACTTTATTGCCTGTCTGGCTACTGTGAGTTATGCATAAATTTATTGCTTTCCAATTGCTTGGTGAGGTTTTTGTGTCCTTGTTGCTACGTAAAAGCTGAATAATGAGAAGATAGAACTCAAATGCTTTTCTTTTTAATGTCAGGAATCATAAAAATGAGACAGCACTGCTGGAAGAGGCTTGGGACATGCAGTGTGTCCAAGTTCACGTGGCACAAGCGACTCCAAGTTTTAAGTTGCAATTTGTTAGACTGCATGTGGCAGCAGCAACGTGACCATTTTGGACGTTGGAAAAAAAAAAAAGCCAGGTATATTCCAACCTAATTTTCTTAACTTAGACTAAATTTACCAGATATTTATAATCCTAATTTAAGTGCAGTTTTCTTGTCAAATATAGTAAGGCATATCCTTTTGTCATGTGATCATATCTCAGAGAATGGTAAATATAAGCCAAACATATATTGAATATTTGTCTAATCAATGTTTATTTTACCTGTGGAGGAATTAAAAACTGGGGAAATTGTATAGATAGTTATCTAAATTATATAGATGATTATTGACAGCTGTGGTGGGAACCTGCAGCTCTCCATACCTAGCAAGTCCACTAGACAACATAGTGTATTAACTATGTCTTTTGTTTTCTGTATTTTGATATTTTGACTTTACGGTCCTTACTGGGCCCATGGACGAATTGTCCAATTATTAGAGATTGGAAGGTATTTCCTGGCAGCATACTTTTCAAATGCAAACCAAGCATTGAAGAACTCCCATCCCTAACAACCTCCTTATACAAGTTGTCCCTGCCTAGTCTATTTCCCCTGTGAAAACCACAATAAAGGCTCTTCTCCACCTTTCCTCCACTCCCCTGCTTCCTGACTGATCTTGGTATATCCACGTGTGGCACCTCATGGCATGGAATGTCCTCTTATCCTGGGATAACAAACTGTCTTCAATGACAGTCTTCTGGTGTGTTGACCTTGCCATGCCTGAATATTAACCAAAACCATATCTATTAAAACACATAGATCTTCTTAACTATACAGACCTCAGTTATGCTATTACCATCAAATGGCATTATGTGTATAGAGGTTATGATCATTGACTCTGGTTATTCTAGACGAGAAACTTTGCAAAACTAGAAGACCACTTAGATCTAACTCTCCAACATATAAGCATGGGCAGAGACTTCCTTAACAAGATCCCTAAAGTTTAGGAAATATAACCAAGAATCAAATAAATGGGATGATATCAAATTAAAGAAAACTCTTCACCACAAAGGAAACAATTCAGAGAATGAAGAGAGACTACACAATAGGAGAAAAGCTTTGCTAACTACTCCTCTGATAGAAGACTAAAATCTAAAATCTATAAAGAATTCAAAAACTTAACACCAAAATATGTAACATAATAAAAATAGGCAATTGAACTGAATAAAAACTTCTCAAAAAAAGAAACACAACTAGCCAGTAAATATAAGAAAAAAATGACCATCATCATTAGCAATAAGGGAAATGCAAATCAAAACTATATTGAGATTCCATTTAACCCCAGTTAGAATGGCATTCGCCATGAAAACACAATAAAGCCAGGTGCTGCAGTGGCATACACCTTCAATTCCAGTATTTGGGAGGCTGAGACAGCCTCAAAAGTCTATAAAACTATGACCCAGTTATACCACTCCTCAGTATCTTACCAAAAGAATTAAAGATAAAATACTATAGTGATGTATGCATACACATGTTTATAGCAAAACAATTTACAATAGTCAAATTATAGAACCAACTTAGTGTCCATTAACAGATGAAAAGATTTTTAAAAATCCATGGAATTTTTCTTAGCCATAAAGAATGACATTATATCATTTGTAGGAATATGGATGGAGCTAGAGAACATTATGCTAAGTGAGATCAGCCAGTCTCAGAAAACCAAGCATCATGTGTTTTCTCTCATTTGTGGAAGCTGGAGAGAAAATAGGAAAGAAAAAGGAAACTCATGATAATAAGGATGCAGTAAACTAATGGAAAGGAATTAGGGGAGGGAAGAGAGAGAGAGAGAGAGAGAGAGAGAGAGAGAGAGAGAGAGAGAGAGAGAGAGAGAGAGAGAAAAGAAGAATGAGGAAGGAAGCAGACCAAACAATATTATGTCCATATATGCAAGCATCACTAACAACTTATTAGCATGTATGGGGTGGGATGAGGGGGTTAGTGGAATGAGGTTAAAAGACAACTGCACCAAGAGATGTTGCATGCATATATAAATGTATGTATCTCTTTGAATATCACTACAATGTATAATCGTTTTGCACCAACAAAATATATTAAAAAAAGAATACTGTAACATCCCCAGTCATATTCAAATGGACCTCAGAGAGTTCAGGACTGCTCCTCAGTTACACTATTACGTGCAAATATACAAACTTATGGCATGAAATACATATGAATTGTATACATTTCAAATTTACCTTCCTTTAATTTATTGTTTTCTTCTTTCATATTCATATGGAGCTGGCAAGTCAGGTTGTCATGAGAATCTCTGGTTACCTGTTGTATTAAATTCCTCACACACCTGACATAAGCCTTTTTGACTTTGTTAGCATTGGGCTACTTATGACAAGGATCTCATAACATACCAGAAAAGAGAGATGAGCCTAAAATCTACATCATTCACAAACTGTACTCCCATGATTACATGGATGTTCCCACCACCAGACCGTAAAATAGACAGAAGACTTTGGGAAAGACTTGGAAAAGCATTCAGGAGTTTCCAGAGCAAGCAGAAGTTTTCATATCAATTCAGAAAAGTTTGTCCTTTTAACCAGAGAGTTTTAGAAAGTTTTTCCAACAGGGAGTTTTTATTTTTATAGGTGAAAAGTGATTAAGTATTGACAATTCCCTAGTTTAGCCTCATCATGGAATAAATAGGGATTTTCTCTGCCAAGTACTCCTTCCTATCAAAGTGAGAACCAGAAAAGTGGCACCTTAACAATAAAAGGCGAACTTTTACTCATATCGAATTTTGCCCTAAAATTATAGATGAGAGATTACATACAGTATAATTCTCACTGGCAAGTTCTTATAAATGGAAGAGAAAGCAAAGCATGCAGATCAAAACTTTATGTTAAAAACCTTAACTAAGAATACAGGAGCTCATACACTCTGCTTTTCAGAGTTAGTTTCTACTCTGGTATTAATTCTTAGTTCTGTCATCTCTAATCTCACAGTTACCGAGCTTTTTAGTAGCTTCTGTTGATGATCTGATAACATTGTTTCTACATCTTCCTCTAACATTTACAGAAGGTTAATTTCATATTGATTATAAGAAAACACTGATTATAAATACTTGCAGAATTTTCCTCAGTATTTTCTCTCTGCTGATATATTTTAGCATGGTAGCTTTTGCAAAATGGATAGAGCAGCTGATAAATAAAGATTATATTAGTAAAGATCTGTGCCTTCTCAGAGGAAAAGGAACTGATTGAAGTGAAAAAGAATTTCTGTGGTATTTCTCTTAAAACTAACATAAGTAGAGCAAATCTTTCAGGAAATTTACTGTGTCTCTAAAATCCCTTCTGTTTGTATATTTAAGTCTTTGGTGTTAAAAAATACCTTCCATTCATATGTAGCATTTCTTGTTCTTTTCTCCTGACATTTGAGTAGCTAGATAACATTAACAAATGCACTTTGGAGAGTGTTAAATGCAATCCATATAATCTTAATTTATCATCAACAATTGAATGGATGACCCAGGAGACCCACCTTGATTAGTTCTTCATAAAACAGTCTCTGACTAATTCTTATGCAGTTTCTTAGTACTGTGTTGTGAGGAAATGCATACTTCTTTGGTTTGTTCTGTTTCAGAGCAAAGATGTATTTTCTAATTGCCTATGAGCTTAAAATATCAAAAGTCAGAAATAGGATGGCCTTGGCCTTAATAATAGTTTCACAATAAAATTTCATGGTCAGAACAATGACGATATGGCCAGCTCTTACCAAAGAGTTAATTGCAGTCTGAGATAAAGCTTGCAGTGAAGTCAATGGTTTGTCTTTAGTCATTTACTAAAATGACCAATGGAGTTGCCTGCAGATTTATTCTATTGACAGAGGTAGGAATGGCCTGAGGGCTCCCATTTCATTAAAAATAGGTATTTGTTAACAAATGATGTGCTGAAATATGTTTAAACTCCTGTAAACTCTAAGCAAAAAGCCCAAAGCAATAATAATATACATTTATAAAGTTTTGTTAAATTAAAAGCTGGAAGTATCAGATAAGCTGCAAGTATACTAGAGAAAGCAAGAAGGAAAAAATGTAAACTTGAGGTACAGGAAACTTAGATAAGAGGTCTAAGGAAAGGCTTAGCTTTGGCGAAAAAGGAACTATAGTGTTCAGGAGATCTATCCAAGAGGCAAGATATTGGCCTTGGGAGACCACTGGGATGATACTTCACTGAGTTTATTTCTAGAATTCTCTTGGTTTTTCTAGTGATTTTTTAAACACTATTAGTTCATTCAATGGATTATACAGTCTTAGGAAGCTTGAACATCATTATTAAGATCATTTCTTCAACAAAGTGGTACCCTAGGCTTTGACATATAGGAATAAACTGATATCTGTTGTAACTACACATACTCTGTAATCTAGTGAAGACTCACTTTAATTCCAGTAGTACATTCACTTAAGGAACTTGTGGAATAGTTTCCTCATTTTTGCTTTTAAAATATTAAATCATACTTGCTTACTTTGTGTGTGTGTTTTGTGTGTGTGTGTGTGTGTGTGTGTGTGTGTGTGTGTGTGTGTATGTATGTGATCCTGGGGATTGAACTCAAAGGGCATCTACCTCCAAGTTACACCTCCCAGCCCTTTCTGGGTTTGTGTGTGTGTGTGTGTGTGTGTGTGTGTGTGTGTGTGTGTGTGTGTCACTTTAAGGATTGAACCCAGGGGGATTCTACCTCCAAGCTACACCACCAGCCCTATTTTTTTATTCTTTATTTTGAAACAGGGTCTTGCTAAGTTGTGGAGTGCCTCACTAAGTAGCTGAGGTTGGCCTCGAACCCGGATCTTCTGGTCTCAGCCTCCCAAGTACTGGGATTACAAGTGTGCACCACCACGCCCGACTCCTTTCTGTTTTTTGTTTTGAAACAGGGTCTTGCTAAGTTTCTGAGGTTGGCCTAGAACTTGCTATTCTCCTGTCTCAGTCTCCCAAGTACTGGGATTACAGGCATGCACCACCATGCCTGTCTCAACTTGATGATTTTAAATTGAAATTAATTTGTTAGTAAGTTTTTGCCTTATTGTAAAGTTTCTAAAATCTTGAGTGAATTCATCATCTATGTTGACCATTATTTATTTGCTAAGTAGCCAAAGATTGCGTTAAGGACTCTTATAAATTGGTAGTACAATTAGTCCTTGGGAACCATCTAACAACTATGAAGGACCTATGAAAACCATGTCTGATGTTCAGGTAGCCCAGAGAAGGCCAAATCAGAGCTCCAGAGCTAAGTAACTAGAACAAGAATACAACAGAAACAATAAGGAAGGATGGTACTTCCAGACTCTCCTAACACAAGGAGAAGCTTTAATATTCCAGGTCATCCAAGTTGACCTTGGATGATGTTTGGGACATCAGCTTTATGGGAATACCTAGTTCTGCTTTCAGTGTAATTAAGCAGACACTACAGAATTCAACTAATGGTTAAGTCCTACTCCTTGTGCTCAGAGGTAATGCTGACATGTGGAAGGGCTTCAGGCGCATTTGGCTTCTTCAGTCCTGAACATATCTACAACTGGGTATGCAAATCTTCTTTGCTGATGAAGGAGTGAGCTGAGTTTTCAGTATGAATATGATGAGTATTTTATTGAACTTTTTATGATTAACTTACCCTTAGAGGATGTAAAAGCTATGCTCCCTATCTAGGGTCCAAAGATACTACTTTAAGTGAAATAAAGATGAATTTAAACTGGAAATATGGCATGACCATAAAGATGTTTAAATTTCAAGTATCACTTTTACTTTTTCTTGCTAAGTAACCATATGGTAGTTAAGCTAATACTAATTTTCAGTAAAGAAAGGCAGGATAGAGAAGAAGAATTGCAGGCAGAGCAAAGAAAGAAGAAAAAAGTTTGATAACACCTTTTAGTCCTGATCTGTAGTCATCAGAACAGACTTGTAATACTTCCCATACCCCACCCCTGTAGATAAAAAGTCCCTCACACTTTCTTGGCCAATGAGATCAAGTTAATCTAAACTAACATCTTTGTAAGAGATGTCACCATGGGTAAAAATGTCTGTGGTCATGCAACAGTGAATCTACCTGCCTTGCAAATAAATGCTGCGTGCTTATCAGCCAAGAGCTATTTTAGCTACTTTAACATTATAAAAGCTTAGCTCCTGCTCTGTTTTTAGATAGCTTTCTGATTTTGAACCAAAATATTTCTTAATTTTATTATATTAAATGCATTAAAAACAGTTTTATCAGCCAGGGTACAGTAGATAGGGCTTGTTTTCTCTTTAATTTGATTGATTCAGGAGTAATCCAATTTAAGCCAATAATCCTTAAACTATAGTCTGAATTAACCATGTCTCAGTTTATGTTTTGTCATTTTCTTAGCTTGAAGGCCATGACACCACTGGTTGGTTGCCTGTTCTTTTGTGTAGTTCTGTGTGTTTCAATTTTCTTTCCACTATATTTAAACTTTGCTCTCAATTAGTGATATCTTTATCTAAACAGAGTGTTTTTCTCTTTTGTTTTTGTTTTTTACTGTTTCTGATTCTGTAAAGACCTTTAATGCTTTTCTTATGGCTTCCAGGTGGTTTCTCTCATTTCCTGGGGTGACAGAAGCTTCTTTTATAGTTGAATGCCCTTAGAGTAAATACCACTTGCATATTTTGGCCCTGAAGGCCCCGTTCTATCTAACTGACTTTAGACCTGTTGGTGGTAAGCATGTGATCCACTAGCCCATAAGTTTGGACAGTGCTGCTGTTTATACTTATTCCCACTGGTCATTTTTCCTTTAAAGTGATTACTTTTTCAGGTGACTATATACTTTCTTTATTTTTCAAACTAAATATTACTTTGTTCTTTCTGTTTTTATTTTGTAACATTTCTGGGAAATTTATATCATCTTTCCATACTGGGCTTAACAACTTCCAATCAGTAATCATTAGCTAACACAGCTTTTGTTAAGTTCATTTCCTATTTTGGATTAGCCATGAAGTCAAAGTCTGCTCTTCACCTCTCTTGTGTGTGCCTGTGTGTGTGTGTGTGTGGGGGGGGTAAGTACTGGAGATTGAACGAGGGGCATTCTGTCTCCAAGCTACTTTAAACTCCTATGAAACATCGTTTTCTCTTATCATCTCTCAGACAACCTCTCCTATGATTAGTTGTGTTGTTTTTCCTACCAGCGTAAGTGTCCTAAGGGCAGAGAATGTGGAGCTTTGCATTTCCCACAGGGAAGAATGTTCTACCTTGCACAAAGCAGGAAGATGCTAAATACTTTGGGTTGCATTATGGTGAATATTTGTAGTACATTGTGCAAATATCTCCTTAGAAATACTGCCATTCAACCTAACACATAATTTGTGTTTTTTTCTTCTTAATGTCTTTCAGCTGATGTTTACCACATGTACTTATGCAAATTAATTGGAATTAACATTGTTTTTAAGGCTTGAGATGCTGCATTGTGTCTTTTATAGTCCAGGCACATAAAAAGTATCACATGTATTCTAATCATAATATGAAATTCAACAGGGAAACATTTTTTTTTTTTTAGTTAATTGGACATCTCTATCCTTGTGCTTAAGATTCTGATTGCTTTTGTTTTGAGATACTTAAATGTTTTCCCTTGGCATTTTCTAATTATTACATAAAATAACATGAGCAGATGTACAGGAGTAATGTTTCTGCCTTCTGTCTTATTTTGCCAAGGAGCCCAATGTGATTGTGTTAGAATTGAAGTCTTCATAATTTTTTCCTCATTTTCTATAATAACATATTTTTCTGATAACAAAAGTAAAACAATTGCACTATAAAAATAAAAAGCACAAAAACATAAATAGTTAAAAATTAACCATAATCTATAACCCAGTGATTATATATTTTAGTAAAATATGTTTAATTAAAACTTTTTCATAAAAATTGTAATACATTTCTTCTTTTAATAAAAAAATTGTGGCTTTTTTTTTCTCACTTGAAAGCATATATGAGCCAGGAGTGGTGGTGCATGCCTGTACTTAGGAGTCTGAGACAGGAGGATCACAGGTTCACATCCAGCCTCAGCAATTCAGCAAGGTCCCTAGCAACTTAGAAAGACCCTGTTTCAAAATAAAAAATATTTAAAAAACTAAATACAGCTCAAAGGTAGAATGCTCTTAGATTAAATCCCCAGTACCACAAAAAGAAAAAAAAAGCATATATGAAAAAATGTCCAAGCCATTGTATATTCTTCTACAATATCATTGTCAATATTTGATTTTTATTTTGATATTTTGATTTATAATCATTTATTTTGGCAAGCTTCTATTTATGGATATGAAAGATATAAAATTAATATATTTATAAATCGTATAAATTACCTTAAAAATACTTCACTGTAAATTAATTTTCATTGAGTAAGCAGCCTTACGTATATAAAGAAGGAAGTTGGTTGTTGCATGGGCTACTTTGATGCTTAAATAGCTAAAGTTCTATTGTTTGTTTTTGCTTGTTTGTAATTCCAAGATCACTGAGTCACTCTCACTGGTAATCCTGCAGCCTGACTCACAATTTTTAGGTACAGATATTGTGGTCCTTTTACAGAACACAGTAATTAGGGATGGGCAAAGCACAACTCTGTACAGAAAACAGAAATGTAGGCAGAACAGAAGTGAACAAATTCTCCATTTATCGTGTGTCATGAAGAAAGAAATGTATTTTCTTTCAATATTTCTATAGATATAGTCCTGATAGTATAAATTATGGTACTGAGTTACTTAAAAATGAGAGGTAATTAAATTGGGAAGATGGGGAAAGGGCAGTAGGAGTCATGGTATTAAAGAAGTAGGAATCATGGTATAAGAAGGCTATGTCTCTTGAGTCTGTTATGATTAGGTTTAGCTATGCATTAAAGTAAACATATAAAATAAATGTGGCTTAAATAAGTTATAGGCTTATTTCCTCTCAGGTGAATTAATTTTGGAGATAGACTTCTCAGAGTTAATTTGGAAGCTCTACCAAGTAGGCAGGGGCCTACACACCTTTGGAATCACTGTTCTGTTATCCTAGTATATAGACTTCATCCTCAAGTCTAAATGGGGTTGCTGGGGATCTAAGCATGCCATCTGTATTACAGGAAACAGGAGTGAGGAAGAAGAAAGTCTGGTTTTCCATGTTTTTTTTTTTTTTTGTTAACTTCATAACTGAATATAACACTTATCCTGAAAAGTACCAAATCACAAGTACTGCTTAAGTAACTATCACAAAGGGAGCTCACCTAAGAAGCCATAAGTAGACCATCACTGCATCCTAGAAGCCTTCTCCTGCCTCCACCCCAGAAATTGCCAACCCATACATCTCTGCTCTTCCCCAGAGATAACTGCTATTCCTAATTCTACAATTATATATCAACTTTTCCTATTTGTGAATTTTCTACAAATGGAAATACACACTATATTCTCTTTTGTATTTGGATTCTTTCATGCTACATTATTCTTTTAGGCTAATCCATGTTTTTTTAAGTAGTTACACTCTATTCAAGCACTTAAAAATGTTATTTTATGTTCATGTACATTCCATTGTCCTTACCAAGAAGTCACCTGTAAATCTATTATTACAATTTTGAAGATAATCTGTCTTCTTTCTCTTTGTTTTCCTGTTGAGCACTTTTCCTATGATAAACACAGGTCTGGTTTTCTTTTAATTTATCTTGCTGGGATCTTTGGTGATTCTTGGATCTATCAACTGATGAATATCTTCCAGCAGGTTTGGAAACTATGAATCCTCATTTCTTCGAAAGTTCTTACCTCTTCAAGAGTACATATCTCCTCAGATTTATTCTCTTTTGCCCATCTCTGTTTCCATCACCTCCACCTCTTCTTCTTTTTCTGTTTCTTCTCCTTCTTTTGAGATTTCAGGTATGCATAAGTTAGTGTATACACTCCATGTCTCTTACACTGTTCAACACTTCATAATTTTTCTGTTTTTTTTTTTTAATTCCTACATTGTAAGCAGACATCTTTGTTAGGTACAAATTGAAAACGACATATGTACCCACATTTTTCATTTGACTCCTTCCCCAAATTCCCACCCCGCTCCCTCGCCCTCCCTCCCTCTCAAGTTCAATTTAGTGAGTAACCTTGATGTATATTAGGGTGTCCCCCCTTCCCCCGTCAATCCCTTTCGGTTAAATCAACTTCTATGTTTATCGAGGGTCTCTCCTTTTCCATCTAAAGACCCTCTTATGCCCCATCTTCTCCCTAGCATCCGCATATTAGGGAGAACATATGCTTCCTTACTCTTTGTGACTGGCTAATCTCACTTAACATAATGTTTTCCAGTTCCATCCATTTCCCTGCAAATAATATGATTTTGTTCTTCTTTATGGCTGAGTAAAATTCCATTGTGTACATATCCCATAGTTTTGTAATCCATTCATCTGTTGATGGACATCTTGGCTGCTTCCATAGTTTGGCTATTGTGAATTGTGCAGCTATAAACATAGATACACATGCGTTGGTCTGACAGTTTGGTTTCCGTTCTTTTGGGTAGATACCCAGAAGTGGTATTACTGGATCATATGGTAGGCTCATTCCCATTTGTCTGAGGATCCTCCATACTGTTTTCCAAAGTGGTTGCACTAGTTTGCAGTCCCACCAACAATGTATTAGAGTTCCCACTTCTCCAAATCCTCGCCAGCAGTTGTTGTTGCTCATGTTTTTCTTTTTTTTTTTTTTTTTTTTGTGGTACTGGGGATTGAACTCAGGGGCATTCTACCTCTGAGCTATACCCCTAGCCCTATTTTTTATTCTTTATTTTGAAACCGGGTCTCACTAAGATGGGGCGTGCCTCACTAGGTAGCTGAGGCTGGCCTCGAACCCGGATCCTCCGGTCTCAGCCTCCCAAATGCTGGGATTACAAGCGTGCGCCACCACGCCCGGCTTGTTGCTCATGTTTTTGATGATTGCCATTCTGATTGTGGTTAGGTGAAATCTCAAGGTGGTTTTGATTTGCATCTCTCTGATTGCTAATGATGTGGAACATTTCCTCATACATTTATTGGCCATTTGTATTTCTTCTTCTGTGAAGTGTCTATTTAGACCCTTTGCCCATTTTTTAATTGAGTTATTTGTTTTCTGGTTGTGATTTTCTTGAGTTCTTTGTATATCCTAGATATTAGACCTCTATCTGTAGAGTAACTGGCAAAAATCTTCTCCCATTCTGTAGGCTCTCTGTTGAGGTTCTTGATAGTTTCCTTTGCTGCACAGAAGCTCCTCAGTTTAATGCAGTCCCATGTGTTGATCTTCTTTTGAGTTGCTTGTGCTTTGGAAGTCTTGTTAAGAAAGTTTTGACCTGTGCCTATGTGTTGAAGTGTTGGTCCTATGCCCTCTTCAGGTAACTGTAAGGTCTCCGACCTAACTTCCAGGTCTTTGATCCACCTTGAGTTGACTCTTGTGCAGGGTGAGAAAGTGGGGTTTATTTCCATTTTCCTGCATATGGTTAACCAGTTTTGACAACACCATTTGTTAAAGAGGCTATCTTTTTTCCAGTGTATGTTTTTGGCTCCTTTGTCAAAAATCAGTTGACTGTAATCCTGTGGGTCTGTTTCTGAGTCTTCTTTTCTGCTCCATTGGTCTATGTGTCTGTTTTTGTGCCAATACCATGCTGTTTTATTTACTGTGGCTTTGTAGTAGAGTTTGAAGTCAAGTATTGTGATACCTCCTGCATGGTTCTTGTTGCTAAGAACTACTTTGGCTATCCTGAGCTTTTTCTTGATGTCATCTTCTCATGTAATTTATATGTCTCTCATTTGTCCTTCAGTTACACATAATATGCAAAGCATCTACCAGTTGAGATGTCAACATCAGTTTTGGGGAGCCAGTCCTGGAGGCAGTGGGGTCTGGGGTCCCTCGTTAGGTGTGGAATGAGACAAAGTTGCGATAATATGCTCACACCCAATGCAATGTTGAAGCGCATCTGTTTATTGCATGTAGTAGCTGTTTCTTATACTATCTTTTTACAATGAGGCATATAGAACAGGAAATTTTAGACTTATTTTTCCTAAGGTCGAGTGGGTACATCTTTAACTAGAAAAGCCATTTCCCATGGTATTAAGAAAACAGTAAAGGATACAGAATACAATACATATATAAAAATTCTTTTAGTACCAAAACAGTGTTAAAGATTAACGACGAAGAAGAGTCTCTATTCATTAGTTTAAATCTTCACTATTTGCTTAGCTCCTGTAAGCAGTATTTTTTTTATCTTTTCCTCAGGCAGCTAGAATTAGTTAATGTGTGGTGGAGACAAGGGGGAGGTTCCAGAGAGGGGTAAACTATCTGTCTTAAAGTTTTCTTTACTCATAGATAAAATAGTAGACCTAAGTCTCTTTGGCCATTTATTTTGTTTCTAACCTGTGCTGATATGGAACATAATGCTGTTTAGTAACTGAGCTTGCAAAGCCTATTTCCTGATGTTTGTAAAAGGTTAATGAGTATCTTTGAGGCAGGCTGAGGCACTGCTTTTTTCAGCTAATATTGAGGAATCATAATCTGTCCAGCCATCTTGTGTTTCTAAGAAATTTTCCTTTATAATTAATGTGAAACCAAAACCCAAAGCACCCCAAATTCCCAGAATAACATAAAGCAAAGTGGTATATGCCACGCACTCCTTCTTTTGGAATCATCCGCCTTGCAGGACTCCAGCGGACCGAGCCTTGCTCAAGATATAGCTATTAAGGTGTCGTGGCAATCAGTTATTTTATTTTTAGAGTTAGAGTTTTTATTTGATCTCTTTTCATAGTTTTTAAGTTCTTGCTCAGATTTTTAATCTTACCTTTTATTTATTTCAACCTATTAGACAGTTAATTTGTCAAAATTATTTGCGAATTAGATGATCCTATCTTCCTTTTTGTTGTTGTTGTTGTTGTTGTTGTTTGAAGCTGGCAGACAGGATTATACTAAATGCTTTCCAACACATCTCCCATTTCCAGTATTTAATGAGTCTGACTTGATTTATGAACAGTATATGGTTTAACATGTAACTATCATCACATTTGAATACCACTCACACCTATTTGTATCTGCAGGTGTTCCTGGAGAACCAGACTAAGTTCCTAATAGCCAGAGAAAGTAAAAGCCTTCAACATTAAATTTACATAACAATTAAAGTGTTAAAATGAGGAATTTTCCTCCTCTAAACAAGGAGAAAATTTCAACTTTAAAAACAGAATTATTTACAGAAAACTGCTTTGAGTTTTCTTACTGTGTAAATAAGATTGAATATAGAAACACAATTTTGGCTTTCTAAAAGTCTTCTTTCCAGTATGTTTATGTCTATATGGAAAATTGAAATAGAAGTAAAGCAAATTAGAACTGATAACAAATGTCTATGAAATATAATAGAAGTTATACAAGGATGGCATCTTCATCTTCCTAGTAGCTCAATGAGACCAAGTACTTTTTACTCTGCTAAAACAGAGTACCATAAACCAAGTAATTTATAGATAAAAGAAATGTCTTTCTCATAGTTGTGTAGGCTGGGGAGCCCAAGGCAGTATACCTGGTGAAGATTTTTTTTGCGGTACTGGAGATTGAACTCAGGGGCATTCTACCTTCGAGCTACATCCCAAGCCCTATTTTTTATTCTTTATTTTGAAACTGGGTCTCACTATGTTGTGGAGTGTCTCACTAGGTAGCTGAGGCTGGCTGCAAATCCAGATCCTCCGGTCTCAGCCTCCCAAATACTGGGGTTACAAGTGTGCGTCACCATGCCCAGCTTTTTTTGCTGATCTTAAGGGAGGAATCAAGAGGTCAAGCTCAAGGCCTCAAGCCTTTTCATGAGTGGCATCAATTCATTCTGTGGGCAGAGCCTTCGTGGCCTAATCACCTCTCCTGGTTCCTACCTCTTAACACTGATGCATGTGGGGATATTTAGGTTCCTAATACCTGCTTCTTCGGGGCCACACTTAAACCATAGCATAATTTGACAAATGTCTCAGAAAAAAAATTCACAATGGTCACTATTTCTTTGTCTTCTGTGAAGAATTGTGCTCTATTTACTTGTTTGTTTAATTGGTTTGTTTGTAATGTTACCAGACTTACCAATATCTTCTTCATATATCCACCAGATTCCAACAATTTAATGAAAAGATTACTGGGAATCTTTGTAGTTTTAAATGTAATTTTACATTTTGCAGAAAGGACTGTTGAAAAATTCTGGAGATCAATGACATGTAGTACTCGCCATATTAAAAATTGACATGACTCGTACATCATTAGATATGTATACTAAGCTGTTTTCCCCCCTTTTTCCTAGCAGTGGGTATAGATTTTCACAGATTCGCCCAACATCCTTTAGGTCCAACTGAATATTTTAAGTAGCTGAAAGTATGAACTTCCAGTAGCTGAGAAACAAACAAAAATGAGGCAACTACAAAAATAATACTTAGGGTTTAACCTCTCTTAATTGACTTTTCATTAAATTTAAAGGCAAAATATGTGAATATCATTCTTTAGTAAATAAACTACTTCTGAGATCTTTGATCCTAAGGCCTAGCCCTGAGCTACATGCCTCTGAGCTACAGTTCTTACAAATAACTCCTTATTTTGGAGGATCTTCAGCCTCTGGAGGAGGTGAGCATAACATGAGTTACCAACAGATACTATTCAGGTTCAAATGAAAGAGAAAAAAAAAAAAAAGATTTCAAGAATTAAAGAGTCTATTCAAGGAAACAGGAAATCTCTTTGAACTTTAATTCCATGTCTCTTTATAGGTTTCCCTAATTCAGTCATCCTAATTCTCATCCTATAATAGGTGCCCTTGATCTTCTAATCCAACTTCCTAGATCCTCCAAAATGCACAGCTTGACCTTCCTACATTTTACTCTACTTCTCTATGAAACACATATTACCTTCTCGAAGTTAGGACCATCTGCCACATGTTACTACATCCCCCTATATATGTAAGATATTCTTCTATGTCATTCAAGAAATGTATAAATGTGAAAGGACAAAGTAGCATAGCTATGACAACATGTTAATTTCTTATCTTGTTGTTATGGGGTGCGGACTGTACCCCAAAAATAGAATAATAATCCAGGTTCGTTGATATTGTGAAAAAAAAGAATTTTAACACATATCAAATTACAACATCTGGCAGATTTATTCAGGAACAGGTCAGGGCGAGGAAAACTGGGGTGTAGGAAAAGACGGGGAGTGCAGATAGCTTAGGGCATGGTCCCCAATCCCGGGCAGGAGTCCAAGAGAGAGAGAGACACGTGGATTTCAGAGGATATAGGAGAAGGCGGGGTCCTTCCAGCCCCTCACTCTCAGTTTCCAAGATTTTCATAGGTTGAGTTTCAGGTGAGATTTTGGCTCCTCCTCTTTCCAGGTGTGTGTGCGGGTACATCTCCGGTGGGCGGTGGGCTGGGCTGTAGTTTCTCTTGGGCCAAACCAAAATTTTCTTTTCAAGGGGTGGACAACACTCTCCGGATTTTTAAAAAGGCTAAAAACTATATTTCTATGAATTTTCCCGATACCTCTTTTCTGCCTAACATTCATACTTCTAAGCTACCTCATCATTTCCCCCCCTGAAACTTTAGGTCCCCTTAATCTTAAGGGGTGCAGAAGGGCGAAGGTCAGACTTCCGGAACTGCTTCGGAGCTTACAAGGGGGCGTTGACCCTGCCTAATATTGGGACCTAAAGTTTTTTCCTAACTGATCTAAAAGAGGTAAAGGGAAGTTAGGTCCTGTTGTTGGCTGTCGATTTTGATGTTCTGGAACAGAACGCATAAACATACGATATAAGTACCAGCCCGCCAAACAGCAAAAAAGTATGCTGATGAACGCTACACCCGCCAAGAGAAGGATAAATCCTATTAACCACTTGCTCTCTGGAACGAAAAACATCCACCAGGATACTGTGGATGGATTGGAAGTGGGTGTTAAATCCCAAATCCAGCAGTAATTTTTTATAGTATCTGTGACATACTGTTGTAACCAATTTAAGAAATAGTTTGTTTTTGTCTGGGACACCCATGTAAAAAGTAGGAGGCCAATAAGTTTAGTTAGGCTAGGCATAATGAGATTGTGAGACAGAATTTTAAAGAAATGTAACTTATCCTGATCCGGTCCTTTTGAATAGCACTCTTAAATCTTTTAGAGGCTCACAGGAGTAGCTTTTGTTGGTCTCTTTGGCACCTGGAGGCTTGCTGCCGATGTTAGACTCTTGGTTTTGTGAAACCTTTTGTTGTGAGACTTGTGCTTTTTGTGGAGACACTTGGTATCCGGCTGCTCCCAGATGTCTAAGCACCTGTACCATATTATAATCAGATTTTTTTTTAGTAAAACTACAAATGAGGAGATCGTCTACATATTGTAGTAGAGCTCCTTTTTTGAGGGTTAGAGATTTTAAGTCCTTTGCTAGAGCATTTTTAAACAGATGAGGGCTGTCTCTAAAACCTTGAGGCAGTACTGTCCAGGTGTACTGCGCAGTCTCCATGCTGTCAGGGTCAGTCCACTCAAAAGCAAACAAATATTGTGAGTCCGGATGTAACGGAATACAGTAGTATGCATCTTGTAAATCAATTACTGTAAAGAATGCCGATTTGCTTGGTATCTGAGTTAAAATATTA
>PVLC010019550.1:0-30492 GCA_004027655.1 Graphiurus murinus
TAAAATTGGCTGGACCTGGTAGCTGACCTAAAGTGAGACTGAGAAGGAGAAAGAATCAAAATATGCCTAGATTTCAACCTCTGTGGCTTGCTAGATGGTGAGGCCACATTAAGACATGTTACAATACATACAAAACTGATTTTGACAGTTTTGCATTTGAAGTACCAGTGAAATAATCGTGTTTACTTTACAGAAAATTATATGGTGTATGGTAGAAGGTATTTTGGAAATTGCCTGAATGGTGCTTTTTTTTTTTTTTTTTAAAGCATTCTCTGGTTCACCTGTCCTGTTAGGACAAATTAGATGCTTACCTCTCTCCTTTTATGGCACTTATTTTTTTCCTTATCTTAGCATTTGATTTCTTTTACTGAAACTGCCTTTTTCATCCTTGCCTCAGATGGACTATAGAATTGGTAAGGACAGGAACCATAAGCACTTTGCTTACCTTCGTACTTTAAATCAAGCATAGAGGTTAGTAAATAATGCATGTACAAAAGTTATTTGTTGAATGATTCGCAGTGCCTTTAGAAAATTAATAAGTTGTAATGGTCTAGATGTGTATTTCCAAAAAGTTGCAGCTATGGCTATCAGATTAATTGACTGTACTACAGATAGAGAATCCAATTAGAAAAGACAGGAGAGGTACGATTTAAAACAGGATAAAAAGCCATTGGAGAAGGGAGAGAGGAATAATTATGCAGATAAAGGTAAAAGGGGAGATTTTAGAAAAAATATGTCTCATATATAGGGAACCTCAAAAAATTCAGAGATGATATAGGAAGAAGACAATGACACTGGAGACTTTGGGATGGTGGTGGAGAGTAGCTAGCTCTAGCAGGGGAAGCTCATTCTTATTTCAAAGCTAGCAAGAATGAATTTAAGAAAAATGGATTGAGGGTCTTAACAATCTGTACAGATCACTGGATTCTTTAATTCAATGCTTTTCTTAAGGCTGGTCTTCAGAATTCTAGTCAAGTCAGATATGCCATGGAAAAAGGCTCTCTGAAAACAGAAATTTGGGTAAGGTTGAGTATTATCTTACATTTTTAGAGATTCAGAAAATACAGTAGAAGTTGTGTAGTAACTCTTCAATTTCAATGAAGCATTTCATCAAATTTTTGACAACTTACAACTTACCTACTAACATACCACAGAAAATAATACTCCCTGGAATTTATTTTGAGAGTTGTTGCTTTGATTGTGTGACTGCAAACAGGTTTTTCTCTCTAATTATAAATGGTATCTAGTGGATAGTGTCAATATATAATTTTAAAATCTTTCTGTTTCAGATGACTCTTTGGAACTGATAAATACTTGGAGTTCCACCAAAGTGCGCTTTGCAGGAGTGATAACAGAATATGTTAACATTCCTCAACTCTGCCAATATGTACTACATACCAGACACTGTGCTCGGTACTGGGGACACAGGCTTATACAAGAAAGCAAAGATCCCTCCTCTTGGGAAGCATAGATATTAGAGGTGGGTGGGGGAGGAAGGGTGAGAGGAGATATACAATGACATAAATAAGAAAGATGATTTCAGATAATTAGAAGTATAATAAAATGTGTAGATGTGATAGAAATTTATTGTAGGGAGAGAGACCAATTTTACTTGGTCATTTAAGGCTTTACTGAGAAGGTGATATTTGATCTGGGATCTTAACAGTACAAAGGAGCCCACCCAGACTGGTAAAGGTATGGGTGGGAGATGATTCCAGAGAAACAATAAGTCAGCAAGTGAAAAACCCTACGTGGAAATGAAAAAAAATTGTATATATATATATATATATATATATATATATATATATATATATATATATATATAAAAAACCTTATTTTATATAAATACATTCATATTTATACATATATATTATACATCTGAAGCATATTGGATAATGATAGCATAATAATCCTATCATTAATAATGAAGGAAGGATAGAAGTTTAGCAGAAGCCAGATCATATGTGGTCTTATAGGCTAATTGGAAATAGAAATCTTATTCTAAACATGATCTTAAGCCACTGGGATGTTTATTTATTCAATAAATATTTATTCAATATCTACTATATGTCAACATTTCTTTTGCCATGACAATGCTACCATTACCAAAACAGATCCTTTCTTTATGAAAATTACATTTTTGTAGATTTATACTTCTAACAAACAATATTTGGCATGTCTTGTGGAAAATGGATTGATATGGGGCAAAAGTGGAAGCCTGAAGAGCAGTTGAGAATCTATGATGGTGTCCTAGGTGGAAAATAAAAATGAATTGGACTAGAATGTTAACAGTGCAGATGGAGAGAAATCAGATTTAGTAAATTTTTTTTATATAGGAAATGATGAAAAGAGAGGAACTTGGCTGACACAGATGACATTTTTGAGATATTTGTTGGGAAACCCGTTTGTGGAAATAGGAACAAAGAGGTATTCTGTACATTTTAAATGTGAGGTGCCTGATGGATATTTAAGGAGAGACATTAAGGACACAGTTGTAACTGCATATCTAGAGTTTAGGAAGTGATCATTATGTGAGATATACATTTGAGAATTTCAGAAAATAGATGGAATTTTTTAAGGCTATGTAGCTGACAAAATCATCATATGTAGAAAATAAAATCATCAATGGAGAGAGAAAAGGACCCAAGACAGAGAAGTAAGTGCTCTCAGAGGAGACTGAGAAGACCTGCCAAAGAGGGAGAAGCAAACCCAAAGGGAGACAATGTCATGGATGTCATGAGAGCTGAGAAGAGCTGGTTTTAATCAGTAAGGAGATATCTACCATGCTAAACAAAATGGAGACTTTAAATTCAATGAGGACAGAATACTGACCACTGGACTTGTCAAGAGGGGAGTCACTAGATACCTTGACTAGAATAGTTTCTATTGAATGTCAGGGACCTATAATGCATGTTATCAGTTAACATAGTGTTTACTCTATATTAGCTTCCATCTAAATGTTTTACATATTTTATGCCTAATCATAATTAACAACTCTACAAATTAAATGCAATTATTATTCCATTTTACTTTTAAAGAAACAGGCATAGAGATATCGAGTAACGTGCTACATATTTACTAGTCTCATTGCTAGGATTTGAATATAGTCAGATTAACTTGCATAGGAGTCTTTACTATGTCATTTTGCTCTGTGTGTGTGTGTGTGTGTGTGTGTGTGTGTGTGTGTATGTATGTGATCCCCAAACCCATCTTACTTTTTATTTTGAAATTGGGTCTCAATAAGTTACTAAGGGCTGGTTTCAAACCTGTGATTCTCCCGTTTCAGCCTCCCAAGTACTGGGATTTCCAGTGCATGCCACCAAACCGGGCGGGCACTGCTTCTTTACAACCCAATTAAAGTAGCTTGGTAAGTAGGGCAGAGGAAATAGGAAACATTCAAAACATTTTTCCACGAAGTTTTGAAGTCATGGGAAATTGAGAAATGAGATTGTTATTGGAGAGGGGCTGCAGGTCAGGAAGGTATTTTAAGGATGGGAGTTCCTAGAGCACATGATGGCATAGTCCGGTGCTGAGGAAAAACTGATGTTGCAGGATAGGAGGATCTAATTGTGTGAGCTAAGTCCTTACACTCGGTTTGGGGCCTGCCAGAGGTAGGGCCGCTAAGTTACAATAAATTACTTAAATCCAGTTAGTGACAGAACTGGGATTTAACTCCCATTTTCTATCTCCTGATTTAGTTCTCAGGTCACTAGACCATGCTTTCTCCTAGCCCTTAGTCCAGTCTACTCCTCATCAAAAAGCCCACTTCTCCCAGGTTCCATCAGTAGCTCTCCTGCTTTAGATGCAGAAGCACCTGATTCAATTTCTTGCTGGAATGGATTCTTCACAAATAAGGATAATCTTCCATTTCATGTGTACTCACTCGGCTGACTTCCTGTTTTCCAAACTCTTCCCACAACAGGCTTTGCAGTTTCTATTTTCTGAGACATTCAAATAAATGTGAATTGATATTGTGACCAAGCACCTCCTGAAATGCATAATTTCCCCCCTTTATCATTTTTGAAACAAATGGATGAATTGCAAAGGAGCTACATTAATGAAATGTTTAATTTGAGGATTTAATTTTGCAAATGTTGGGAAGCATAATTAAGGCTCAGGCAGTACATAAGTGTCTTCCAGAATACAGAATAAACTGTTTTTGCATCTACAGTTTTGGGAGCATTTTCTACTTAAAGACAAGCCTTTTATAGATATTTTCCAGTGTTCCAGGAGCACCCTGGGCACTGTGAAGACACAGAATCCTCATACAGGTGACAAGTAAATAATCAGCTTAGCTGTCATTGTAACAATTACAAGAAAACAATGTGCTGGGGGAAGGGAGGGAGAATAGGTGAAAGAGACTGGACACTGGTTTTCTACTTCTTTTATTATCATAATTGCAGGGCAATTTTATTCAATTTTATTCAATTACAATTAGATGATATCTCAGCTAATTAAAACAGTGGGGAGAAAAATGAATAATGAGTTAGATGGGGATATAGACAGGAGGATAAAGGCTTCTAGACCAAAGGTGAGGACAGAAAGGATTTGAAAGCTTAAGTAAAACAGTCAAATTATTTACAGGCATTTTCTCAGAATCAGGATACCATATAATTTTTATAAATGAAAGAATTTACACAGATAAGACCTGGTGCATTCATCAAGGTGGGAGAGGAAAAAAGAAAGTAAACTTACTTTGGATAGTACAGTACAGGCTACATATGTTAATGGTTCTGTACTGGCTACTTTTAGCAAACCACAAATGACCTAGAAATGGAAATTAATTTATCAGGCAATTTCTATCTCTTGTCCAAACAGACAAGACAATTTGAACAAAATGTAAGATAACTTAGCAAGACCCTCAGTAACTTAGAAAGATCTTATTTCAAAATTTAAAAGATTAAAAAGGCTGGGAATGTCACTCATAGTAGAATACCTTTGGGCTCAACCCCCAGCATCAAAAAAAAAAAAAAAAAAAAAAGTGACAAGTGTTCACAAAATCAGTCTTTTTACTTCTTTTAAAATGTTATTATATAGCTACAGGATAAAAATAGTAAAAAAAACCCCAAAAAACCCCTCATCATTCATTCATTCATTCATTCAATAATTATTTATTGGGCTTCCATTAAGTTGAAACATATGAAATTGCCTTTGGTCAAATATTGATCAAAATGGTTGCAAATCAACATTAGGCCAATGTTTGCTACTGAATTGGGATACCTAAACTCATGTTGTTCTTTGAATAGAGACAGGAAGGTACATGAGGGTTAGGAGGAAAACTGAGTGTTAACAACTACAAACACTGCTGGGGTGAGAAAGTTTGGAAGGAGTTTAAAGGAGTATGGGGATTTAGAGAAAAAAAAATCCTAAAATACATGCCAGACCACTGTTTGATTATACAACTTTTATCAGGAGGTATTTAGCAGGAGGTAAATCAATTAAGAAGGATGAGAAAAAAAAAGGCTCACTAAAACCTTTTGGCAAGAGGGAAATGGGAAGAAATGCAGTTTATTGTAGCAAAGTATTTGGGAGCGGAGAACTGAAACATTTCAATCTCTTGGCCTATAAGTAAAGAAGAAGAGAAAACATCAGGAAGTTTTGAGTGATTTTTTTTAATATGAGAAGAAGTTGATTTTGGTAGCACTTAGAAATAGGATGTCAAGAATATTGGAAAGTTTAAAGTCTTAAATCCAAGATTCACTTTTTTACTCTTCAAATTGACAGTGAGCCTAATTCTAAAAGTCAGTGTTTAGCTATTTTGTACTGGTAAAAGGACTAAGTTAGCATGTCCTCTATGTGAATTTTCTTACATATAGCTTTGATGGAGACATAGATAGATGTCCTTTTATATATCACTTGAGCCCATATGTATACATATATATGATAAACCAAATGTCATATCTGCTTGATTTTCCAGGTCAGAGCAATTTCAGTACTTTGTACAGTTCTTTGTGATGAGCTAAATAAAAGATTTTTTTAGTGCATTCACAGTAGAAAGATTTATAAAAACTTTTATTTACTGCTTTTAATGCTTAACTATATAATTCATCCCATTGTTATTCACAAGTGCTATTGAATCTTTAATAACACTATCAATGAAAAGGCATGAACCTGTCTGCATTTTGTAACAAAAAGGAAAATATATAAATAGCTTGCCATTGTTTGGTAACTTCTGCTGTTCAGTTATAGGGAAGCTAAATAATCCATGCTCCATGTGAACAAGTTAGAAAAGAACATTTAATGAGCTACAGAAGGAAGTATTTTCAGAATAGTATGCTCATTTTCATAAATGTTGCTGGAGAGGCAATTGCTCAAATATAATTCTCCCATTAGGAGGTTAAAAGAGATAATAACAGCTGAAAACAGAGGAAATAACAAAAGAAATAAGTTGTCAAATATTATCAGATTCATCTTAGCCATGTAAATTCAAACAATACAATTGCTATGTAATTATTTCAAAACTGTGTTATTTTATTTTTCAATATTAATTCTTCAAGCAAAGATCTGCTATCACATTCAGGCTTTAGATCACGGATAGTGTTTGCATCTGGAGGGGAGCTTGTTAAGAGGGAGGAATATAATTTCAAGTCTATCTTTATCGCTCTCATCCTAAATGATACTCACTGAAATGACAAAAAGTTTAGGTTTAGAGATATTGAACATTGTATTACAAACTTGGATTGGAATAATCTGAGGACTGTCATTCTTCATATATTTTAGTTTATTTGTTTTGCATTTTTTTATTTTTTTACTTTGTTTTTTAATAGCTAAATTTTTTCCATCATAATTACCCAAATATAGATAAGTGAAAATATCACTGAGTTAAGAGATCTTACTTTTTGTATCAACTCTGGCAGCAATCATGATTTCTTGGAAATATTTATGTGCCTTCAAATATATTTTTATTCAAAAGTATTTTATACAGTTCCACTCTGAAAGAGGCTTTATTTGTAATTCCTAAAAGTAGAATTCTCAAGGCACATCCTCTTTTAGCTGATTTTACCTTGTCAACATCAAGTTTCAGGTTCAATTTTGTATAGCAAATTGGGTTATATTTTGCTCTGAAATTTCTTAGTTCTAGAGTAACATTTATTTCTCTCCTCTTTTGTATTACTGCCAAACTTTGAGTATCTCATTACTAATTTAGTTAGACATTGCTGAACATAAAGTGGGATTCCATAGACATTTGTCCTATAGATTCAAATCAATGGCAAGCTGCAGAGAGAGAAAAAGAACACTTTTTCTGCAGCTACAGAAAAATACACACACACACACACACATACACACATACAAATAAATTAGTGGCTTTGTTTATAAAAGGCAAAATATTGGTATTGGTATTTAGAGAAATATCTAGAAAATTTATTGGATTTTCATTCTTATATGGATCTTTGGCAACATTTGTGGAGCCCTATAACTGTGTTCCTTGTTAAGAATTCTTGTACATAGCTAATGAGAAACATCATTGAAAGACTTGGCTGAAGTCCATGCTAATCACATTACCATGGATAATGAAGAGTAAACTGAGTATTTGTTTTTAAAGTTCTATTTCTCATGCTTCATTTTGCCTACATCCTGTTCTCATTACCACCATTCGAATGAGGAACTCAAACTTACTCTAGATGTGTTATCTGTTTAGTTATGTGTGTTATGTCAATTAAGAGCCTGACCCCCATCCTAAGGCTCTCTTTGAGTTAGTTTGACTACTTCATACCTGTAAAGTTAGGAAATTTAGATACCAATTGAAATAAGAAAATGTACCTCACCTAAAACAAGAGGCAGTGTGCATCTGAACCACCTTCACAGCTTTTGTCAAATATGAATTCTAGCTTTCATCTCTTTTATCATCCCCAAGAATATATCAGAATCCACATTTCCCCATCCCCTACCTGTTCACACTTACCATCTTTGAAAATACTGTCTCAGTATTATAGTGTTATTTGCTTTTATTTCCTCATACCTACTGCTCTCTCTCTCTCTCTCTCTCTCTCTCTCTCTCTCTCTCTCTCTCTCTCCCTCCCTCCCTCCTTCCCTCCCTCCCTCTCAGCCTATTTAGTCTTATCAGACTCGATATCTTAACATTTTATATCCAGCCTCTATTCATTTGTTCCCCTCTGTTCCAGTCAGCATCCTGAAGCTTTAATCTAAAAGACTAGCCATGTAATTTAGAGGAAAGAAATTCATTTACTTACATTTTTGGATTCAGTCCATGCGAGGCTGGGGACAATGGATCTCAGGGCATGGTGGTAAGGGGTGGAGAGAGGGAGAGCACATGGGCTGTGCTTCTCACATTATGGAGGCCAGAGCAAGAGAGAGCAGAGGGAGGGGGAACCATTTATGTAATCTTTAAGGCTGTACCCCTAGCGACCCACCTCCAGCATACCCTACTGGCCTGAGTTACCACCCAGATAAACCCATTACAATGGATTTATCCACTGCTGGGATTACAGTCCTCAAGACTCAATTATATCAACTCCAAATATCAATTTATGAGCTCTTCAAAGGGCCATTCTATAACCATAATATCCTTTTTCCAGAATTTGATCTCTCAGATATTTTCTCTACTTACTAAAATTCAAGTCACCCATCTAAATCTCTTGGCCTATGCCAGTGGTTCTCATACTCCACAGCATGTCTCCGAACCATCTGGAGGGATTGTTAAAGCACCAACTTCTGGTCCCCATCCATGAGATTGTGATTCAGTAGGTCTCAGTTAAGGCCCAATCTCTGCATGTCTAAGTAGTTTCCAGGTGAAATGAATCCTACTGATTTGGGAACCATACTTTGAGAACTATTAGTCTATGCCCATCTCCCAGATGCTGGACTAACTATACCTATGTTTGATTACTTGTGGTTTATATCCTTTATGAATCTCCTGTCTTTAGAGTGTTGCATTTTATCTGTATTTATATTCTACTATGTCCCAGCTAGCCAAACTCCTGATTGTTTAACTCTAGTTTTCCAAACTCTAAAGTGAAGAAAACCATAATTCCATTAACTGACTTCACTGATTGATCAGTTCATTCATTTATCATTCAGGATGTATTATTCAATACCTAGTATGTGATAGTCATTGGTTATACATAATTTTTTAAAATATATTTATTACTAAGGAGCTTGTATTTTAAAGGAGAGATTATTGGGTAAACTGACAATGTCAGTACAATACAGTAAGTTTGCTGATGTTGGTAAGCATTGATTTCTACAGAAAGAGAGAAATCTAACCCTGATTATTAGATAGTAGAGGATGCTTCTAGAAAGAAGAGACATCTAAATTGAGCCTCAGGCATAACTTGGAGTTATTCAGGTGACAAATAGTCAAGACAAAGTACTAAAAAAGAGTGGAATATATCAAAACCTGTGGGAAAAACTTAAGCATTTTAATATGGTTGGCCAAAGAGTAATAAATATGAATCTAAAACAAACCAAAATTTGGGGATGAAGAATTAAGTGTGAAAATACACAGGTCATTTTAAAACGAGCTAATGAGTTTGGAACTATGAGGATTCATTGAAGGGTTTTAAGTAGGTAAAGGATATGATCCGCTACCTTTTTAGAATCGTAAAGCTGTAAGTAATCCTAATCTTAGTTTATAAGTAACCATCTATGTGAATGGTAATGAGAGAATAAATCAAAGTAATGAAAACTGAGTGTATAGAACTAAAGGGAATTTGAAAAACTGCTCATGAAATAGCATGTATATACCTTCATGATATACAGAAAAGCACCAAGGACTATCTGACTGTCTTTATGGGAGAATCTCCTGGTATATCAGAAGGAAAACATAAAGAGGATAATTAGAAAAAATGAGGATTAAAAAAATTTATAGAAAAGAAAAGAAATAATTTCCTGTGGTCACCTCCTGGCATTTGAACATTAATCTGAAATTTTTACATCTGAACATTGAGGTTTTGCTTACATAATTATCCTTACATTTATTTATTTATTTTCATGTGTTAGTTTCTTATTGTTATCATAACAAATCACCAAAAATTTAACAGCTTAAAACAACATAAATTTATTATCTCATGGCTGTGTATATGAAAGATCTGGAACACCATGCTGATTTCTTTCTCTAGGCTTTACAAGACTAATTAAAGTGTGAATCAGCTGAGCTTTTATTGGGAGGCTCTGGATGAGTTGAATTCCAAATTTATTTAGGCAATTGGTAAAGTGGGTTGCTGTGATTGTAGTACTGAAGTCCCTAGCCATGGATTGGATGTTGAATATTCCCGAAAGGACTATGTGTTAAAGGCTTGACCCTCAGAGTGAAGCCATTAGAAAAAGAAACACTTTAAGATGTGTGTCCTAATGGGAGGCCCTAGGTCATTGAGGGCATTCCCTCCAAAGGGGTTGGGGACCCACCTGCCCTCTCTCTCTCTGCTCTTATTGAAGATGTGTTTTGCTTAGACATTCCTTACCATTGCCTTGTGCCACACCCACTAGAACTGCTCAGTGAGTGTGATACCTTTGAACCTCCAAAACTGTGGAGCTAAATAAACCAATTTTTGCCTCAGGTATTTCATTGTAGCTTTATGATGCTGACTGATGCATCTCTGATCCCTTGCTGGCTAACAGCAGCAAGGGATATTCTTTTTCCCTAGATATCTCTCTCTCTCTCTCTCTCTCTCTCTCTCTCTCTCTCTCTCTCTCTCTCTCTCTTTCTCTTTCCTCATTTCACATGAGATCCTACATCTCAGAACCAACAAAATTCTTTGAAACTTTCTATGAATGCAACCTCTCTGACTTCTAACATATCTCTTATGCTTTCAGCTAAAGAAAATTCTGTTTTTCAGCATCCTGGCAATTAGATTACTCCCTGATGAATAGTCTAGGATAGTCTCTTAGTTTGAGGTCTGTGCCCTTAATTACATCTGTAAGCTTTTGTTGTTACTGTTATGCACTGTTAACATATCCACAAGTACAGAAAATAAATAGATACGACTTTGAGTGGCCATTCTGCCTTACTATAATTCATATTAAGGATTTTCACATACTAAAATAGACAGAATAGCCAAGTGTGAATGGCATATGCCATCTACCACTGACATTGCAGAATATTTCTGCTTCTGCCTGAAATGGCACAAAGAACCTCCATAAGTAGCCTACATCAGACAGTTCAAAGATTTTGTTTCCTTCTTTCTTTTTCTCCTCTGCCACTCCACATATAAACATTAGCGTCTTTTCTATCAGTGAAAATGTATTTTTGTCAAAGCCATCCAATAATAAATCTTGTCAATTTGAGTTTGTTTTGGACTAAATGAGAACACAAGATCAGCACACGTATTTGAAGGAGTGATGTTCAGCAAAAGTCAAAGTTAATTGGAGAATCAGTGAAGATTGTTCTGCTTACATTTTGCCGTTCTCTCCCCACTGAAAGTCAATACTACATGAAAAATAATTCAAGTATTGATAATGTGGTTAATATATACTAAAAGTCTATCAGAGGCTTCTAAGACAGAGAAATATGCTATTAACCCAGAACTTTTTGGATGATGTAATTGTATAAAATCCTTTATTACAGTTATTAAGTTGCTCTGCTTTCTAGCTAGGATTTCTGCCATATCAGCTACAAAGAAGTATGATTATGATACCTATTGTATAAAGGAGATGCTATGACAAGTATCAATAGAAAATTAAAATAGCATTACGTTTTACAAAAATTTTGTTCAGGGTGCCAATTTTCTTTCAGGTCTTTAAAGAACTAAATTAAAAATTTACAATTGCTTTAGGCACAATCATAGGTTTTGTTATTGCCTTGTTTATCTAAAAATATGTGTTTGAGTCAAAATGAGGCTTGAGTCTTTCTGTCTTCTCCTCCACATTTACATGCTATTCTTCATTTTGAAGTATTTGGATTGTCATGTGTTATTTGCTTTTTGTGTTAAAGAATAAAATAGAAGCACAGGTCATAATTCATGGTAATTTAAAACAATTTAGCAAAGCAAACATTTTTCGTATCTTTGTTGATGTTTTTGGACTTATTTTTGTTTTAGTTTCTAGAAAAAAAGAAGAAATTCTCTTCATAAGCCTAACTGAAATAAAGAATCACTGTCCTCTAAGTATGTGAAGATGAAATCACCTGGCCTCTGACAGCTTCTGATACTTGGCTTTCAGTAAGGAGAGACACTTGGTCTCTAACCTCCATCTCCTTTCAGTATTAGGAATTACACAAAATAGTACAAAATGGAACCTTTCTCTAGGCCCCAGCCAGAGAAATGATATGGCTTTTGCCTTCTCTAGAGCTTCTATAAGCTAATGAAAGAAGACACTACTTCTTCTGCCTAATTAAGAATAAAGATAGAACTTTAGCACTGTAATAGCCACCAGTTCCCTCTGCTGATAAGTACCCATGACTATCACTAAGGTTTTTTTTTTTTTTTGCGGTACTGGGGATTGAACTCAGAGGCATTCTACCTCCGAGCTATACCCTCAGCCCTATTTTTTATTCTTTATTTTGAAACCGGGTCTCACTAAGTTGCGGAGTGCCTCACTAAGTAGCTGAGGCTGGCCTCGAACCCGGATCCTCCGGTCTCAGCCTCCCTAATGCTGGGATTATAAGCGTGCGCCACCACGCCCGGCTTACTATCACTAAGTTTTTCTCTCTTCATTTTATAAATCTCTCATTCTCATACATTCTCTTAGGTATCCTCAGACTGACTCCTGGAAAATCCTCCTCAACCACTTGAGAAACAAAATGATTTTTCTCCAAACATCACTACATATACAATGGCTAGATAATGAAAGCCTTAGATATCATAAAAATAGCCAAGCTTGCTTCCTATTGCAAAGATCTACAGGTTGTAGGTGAGATCTTGAATACCAAGGTAATGGCAATTTTTCAAGTAGGGATTGCCTTCCTTATGAAGTGTTGGATTAAATAGATCCTTTGTGATCACTGAAACTCATTTACTTATGCCACTGATTAGCTCACGGACTAGATTAGGTCATTCTGGTTTATTTACTCTTTTATCTTTTGCAAAACAAATTAACATTGTTGCCTTCATAGCATTAATATGAATAATAAATGAGAATACATTTCTAAATTGCTTTCCACACTGCCAGATGTGTAACACATATATATCAAATGTTAGTTTTCTTCCTCTCTTTCTTTCTCTCTTTCTTGATTTTGTCAGGTTTATATTTGATTTTCCCACTCATTCATTCTCTCTAGGCAACGTAGGATTACATGACACATTTCACCCTCCCACAGACCAAGCTCTAAAAAGATAGACACCTTAATTCTGGACTCTTTACTGATTATCAACAACTCAAGTTAGTCGCAAGTCATAGGTCTAGAATGTTAAATCCTTTTTTTAGTGTGTATTAAAACAAAACAAAAATCAGAAGTTCCTGCTTCAAATCCAAATACATGTTACATGTTGTTAATTTTTTTAAGTCTTTCAGGCTAAAATTATTGTTTGATATTCAACTTAATAGTTCGCTAACCTAGGTCAATATAAGACATTTTTGATATTGTAATTTTTGTAGAAAACCTGTTTAAACTCATCACACATAACTATATAGAAGACTTCAACAAAGATAATATTCATCTAATGCCTCCAGGTAGCTAGAAACACAAAGTGTTTCAGTACCTGAGTTAGCTACTCCATCAAATAAAATCACATTGGCATAGCAATTTGCACTTTATAAATATCTATCTGTCCATTACTCACTTAATCTTTTCAGCAGCCCTGTAAGATAGCCTGAATAGACTGTCACTGATATGGTAGGCACATGACTGGCACTGATTTACTCATGAGGAGATCAAGGCTAAGAGAAACTAGTTTGGTTGCCCAAGATCATGTAACTAGGAAGCCCATGATCCATTGTTCAAGACCAGGTGTGACCAAATGTTGAGCCTGAGCTCCTCATTGCTATGACAAGAAACCAACCATATCTTCATACTCAGTGTGCCGTGCTCTTTGCTCTAATCCATGTTGCCACTTTTTGTTATTGTTTTTAAATATAAAAAAGCATTCTTTATTGCTTTGGTTCTGCTTGAGGTTCTATATGTAATGCTCTTAACTATGTATTCTGCAATGTATAAACAATTTTACCTTATATTTCTGATTGCACTTGTGCATATCTAAATTTATGTACAATTTTTCATAGATTTGTATAATTTTTAAATTATTCTTTTATTTGATTTTAGATAGTTTAGTAACTTCTCTGTAGAAGCTAATGGCAGAGTTGTAAAAAAACTCCAATTGGTTCAATGATTACTCCGAGAAATTCTAAGAAACACAGGGTCTAAGAAACTACTTGAACCCTTGACCTCATCTACATATGCTAAAGCAAAAAGGGATAATTTAAAACATAAATGAGAAAGCAGTTTTGTTTAAAAATAATTGTTGACTCATAATAATAAATTATACATGATAAACTAATTCTGGCAAAATGTTCAAGACAACTGAGGCCCCTAATTATATTAATAAAGACAGTTTCCACCTTAAATTAATACTTAATTTAAAATTAAGTATTTCCATAAATAGAATCTTATTTTTAACATAAAGTTAAAATAATTAATCTTTAATTTCTTATTTTAAAAATGTTGTGCCTAAGTCTTCCCAAAGTTTAAATTAACTTCCCCAGAATCACACAGCTAGTTAGTGGCCAAGTTAGACAAGAACTCATGTTGTCTATCTGAGACCCCCTAACAAAGTGCTTTTTTGTTACTATTGTACCCTTCCTCAGTATACAAATCTCCAAAATTGTATGAGAAAATAAATGTGTGTTTCTTGATAAATAGTAAAGTATATTTAATTTCCAATAGAATAATAAAATTCTACCTTTATCTGCATTTTACCCTTTTCCTCAAGTTACATTACAATTCTTTCATCAATCTGGATTCGATTCAGATCTTCTGTACTCTCTCTCTCTCTCTAACAGCTCACCAGCTACAAAATTAAGCCATGAAAGACCAGAAATAAATGTGGCATCTATGAAGAGAATATATATATATATATATACATATATATATATATATATATATATATATAGGCTTGGCATTCCTTCTAAGATGCAGTAGTATAATAGTGAAGGTGATGAGATAACTGTCAGAAGGCAATAGGAATCTTGAATTGAGATGTATTCTTTGAAGGCCTAACTGTACTCTTATGGTGCTCTCAAAATCAGTAGTGTCTTATGAGTGATCACAGCCTGAGACCAGCTCTGAATGATCTTACCATCTAGTTTCAAACACACTGATTTCTTTTTTAGTATTCACTTATGTCCTGTGGTGATTAAGAGATTGTTGCAAAGAAAAGGTTTCTCTCCTTGGCAAATGGTGGGTTATTGTGGAAGGATTTTTTTCTTTTTTTTTTTTTTTGCCTGTGTGTAGTTGTACCTTAAATTGTACATTGCATGCTAAGTTTCAGGGCTGGAAAAGAACTAACAGTTTTCTATGTTTCAATTTCATGCCATAAAATTGGAGTTGCTGGCAAAATGCATAGTATCGCTATCAGCTCCTAGGCTTTAATGATCTGTGTACACCATAGTTTTCATATTTGGAGATTTTTTCTATAAAGGATAATAATGTCACCATTCCATTAGATGATAAGCATGGCTATAAGGCCCCTGAACAGGTAAGGTTCTATTTAAATGCTAATTATCATCATTATAAACCATTTGAGATGCAGCTAAGTGTGAATGCCCTGAGAAAATACATTTTTATCTAAAAGGGAGGATAATAAATATGGGCAAAACTTGTTGACTCTTATAGGTATCAACCAAAGAAAATCCTCAATTAGAAATTCTGATAGTACGAATGTAGCCAAAAGGAGCCTAATGTGTAGATCAAATAGGTGACAAGCTATAGAGTATGCATTGAAGAAAGACTCACACCCCCCCCCCCCGACACACTCAAACATGAACAGCTCTTGTCCAGAAATAATAGCCTTAAGGACTTGTGATTGCCGTATGAAATTCTGCCAATGTACTTGTTCACTAAACCTTCCTTGATTGTCTATTATGTATCTTGTACTGAGTGACTAGAAGTATGGATAAATGAAGGTCACTTCTCTCTAGAAGACAGTTGGTAGTAAAGAATTGAGATAATTATTCCAAAAAAGGAAGAGAGAAGCACAAAAGATACTGATAAATTATGAAATTATTAACAACTAAATATTAGGAGTGGGCAAGAAAAAGAATAAGAATAAATAAGAAGAAGGTGAATTTGAATTCACACTCAAAAGGTCTACAGGATTAGGCCACACAAAAATGTAGAGAAAGAGGAGTTAGGTAAATTAGGAAGCTGTTTCTTCATGTCCAAATATCTCTTGAAAGCACTCCTGTAACTGACTCAGATTATGTAACAGACTCAACAATAATACAGGTAGATCTAATTTGTGTCTGTGAGCATTTTAAAAATACTAAAATTTTTCTTGCCTTTAATGAATAAACAAAAGTGAAAATGTACATTAATTCGACTTTTACATCCAGATATCACAATTGGGAGCTTTCTTTCTCTCTCCTCCCCCTCCTAGCAGAAGTTGGAAACACTAATCTTTCTCTATGTCTCTTCCCTCCACTCTTGTATTACACTCATCACTTTGAATTGTTTTACCCATTGTTTACCCATTGCAATGATTTCACAATGTGGTCTCATGACCTTAATTATTATCTCAAATATTTACCTTTGGCACAGAGTTCTAGACTTAATATCCAACTATCTATTTGACATTTTCACTTGGATGTGTAGAGGGCATCTCCAACTCAAAATATCCAGCACCAAGCTTGCAATCATGGTACTTTTCTTTTCCAATATTTCTTTTCTCAGAAATGATACTCCCATAGTTTTGTAACCCATTCATCTGTTTATGGAAATCTTGGCTGGCTCCACAGTTTAGCAATTTTGAATTGTGCAGCTATTAACATAGATACACATGCATTGTTCTGATAGTTTGGTTTCCATTCTTTGGGGTAGATACCCAGATGTGGTATTGCTGGATCATATGTTAGGTTCATTCCCATTCATCTGAGGATCCTCCATACAAGTGGTTGCACTAATTTTCAATTCCACCAGCAATATATTAGGGTTACCACTTCTCCACACCCTTGCCAGCCTTTGTTGGTGTTTGTTTTTTGATGACTGCCATTCTAATTGGGGTTAGGTGAAATCTCGGGGTAGTTTTTATTTGCATCTCTCTGGTTGCTAATGATGTTGAACATCATACATTTATTGGCCATTTGTATTTCTTCTTTTGTGAAGTGTATGTTTAGTTCACTTGCCCATTTTTTATTGGGTTATTTGTTTTCTTAGCTGTGAGTTTCTGGAATTCACTATATATTCTAGATATTAGTCTTCTATCAGAAGAGTAGCTGGCAAAAATCTTCTCCCACTCTGTGGGCTCTCTGTTGAGGTTCTTGATAGTTTCCTTTGCTGCACAGAAGCTCTTCAGTTTAATGTAACCCCATGTATTGATCTCCCTTTGAGTTTCTTGTACCTTTAGAGTCTTGTTGAGAAAGTTTTTACCTGTGCCTATGTGTTGAAGTGTTGGACCTATGCCCTCTTCAAGTAGCTGCCAGGTCCCTGGCTTGACTTTCAGGTCTTTGATTGAGCTTTAATTGACTCTTGTGCAGAGTGAGAAAGTGGGGTTTATTTCTATTTTTCTGCATAGGGTTAACCAGTTTTGCCAACACCATTTGTTGAAGATGATTTTTTTTTCCAGTGTATGTTTTTGGCTTTTTTGTCAAAAAATCAATTGACTGTAAGTGTGTGGGTTTGTTTCTGAGCCTTCTATTCTGTTCCATTAGTCTATGTGTCTGTTTTTGTGCCAGTACCATGCTGTTTTTATTACTTTGGATTTGCAGTATAGTTTGAGTCAGACATTATGATGTCTCCTGAATGGTTCTTGTTGCTAAGAACTACTTTGGCTATTATGGGCTTTTTATTTTTCCAAATCAATTTAAGAACTGATTTTTCTATGTCTTTGAGGAGTGACCTTGGTAATTTTATGGGTATCGCATTGAATCTGTAGATCACTTTTGAAAGAATGGCCATTTTGATGATATTTATTCTGCCTATCCAAGAGCATGGGAGACCTTTCCATGGGATATGTACACAATGGAATTTTACTCAGCCATAAAGAAGAATAGAATCATGTTATTTGCAAGGAAATTGGCGGAACTGGAAAACATTATGTTAAGTGAGATTAGTCAGTCATAAAAAGTAAAAATTAGTCAGTCATAAAAAGTAAAAATTCATATGTTCTTCCTAATATGTGGATGCTAGGGAGAAAGTGGGTCATAAAAGGGACTCTAGACAAAGAAGGAGAAACCTTAAATGAGCAAAGAAGGTGACTGAATTGAAGGTGATGCACATGATATACTTTCACAAACATATAAAAGTCAATCACTAAACTGAACATGAAAAGGAGGGAGAGGAGAGGGAATGGAGCAGGAATTGGGGGAGGGTTAAATGAGGATGTGTGCATGTATGCCCCTACCAGATTATACCTATCAAAGATGTATGATTACAATGCACCAATAAAAATAAAAAAGAAAATAAATGATACCACCAATCATCCCAGTGCAAACACCAGAATCTTAAAGTCTTCCTTCATAACAATTTATTTAATCCAATCATATCAAGACCTCTGATTTTTACTTATGGTAGGTTTTCAAATTTGTCCATTACCCTTTATTCCATTGCCACTCTTTTTGTTCAGCCATCAAAGAACCATCTCTTCTTTAATGGCTGAAATAGTCTCTGAAGAGTCTTCTCCAAATTTTCTCTCTCTCATATGTAATCAGTTCCCTACTTTGCATCTAGTATAACTTTTCTGGAATACATAATTGATTGACTTACTTTTGTTGAGTGACCTAATAATTCTACCCTTCATCTCAATGAATTGTGCCTCCTGGGTATCCATACCCTTGTATAGTCTGCTCTTACCATGACTTAGGCCTTGAATAAATAAATTAATTTGGTCAAAGTAACGTCAGCAAAAATGATAAGTACTTGTTCATTGGGATTTGCCCACTAGAACACTTTTACCATGTGCAGAAACCCAAGGTAGAAATAGAGAGGGGAGGGTGAATGCTAGCAGTTTAAGAGTTTGCTAAATATTTGTGATATTCAGGATCCTTAATATTGTCTCACATTGACTCAATAACAGCAAGTCACATAATTTTGTACTATTCTATGGTCACACTTAATATCTATCTTCATTCTCCAAAAATGCAATATGATTTATCAATAGGCCAAATAAGAAAATGTAGGTCACTCAAGAAAGAGTAGTCATTATAGATAGAAAAAAATCCAAAACAGGTGTTATAACAATGAAATCAGATTAACAATGCCACTCAATGAATTGATAGATCAGTAAAACATTTATTCATCCATCTAGCTGCTTATTTTTTAATATAATATTCTTTTACTTAAATATTTATTAAATGTTAACATGTGCCAGGCCCTATAGAAGCAAAGAAAGGAATAAGAGAGTCTCTTGTAAAAAATATGTAAATAACAAGTGGGTATGTTGTTTATATTCTTAATTATCTGAGATGCATGGGAAAGTCCTGGATCTTAGTATGAAATAATTACTAGCAGATGTGATTTATTTAACCTTCCTAGCTTCTTCTCAATATAGCCACCTAAATGCATTTCACTATATATATATATATATAGTGAAATATATATATATATTTCCTACCTCATCTTAAATAGTTCTAAGCTGTATTAAGGAAGTTTAATTTCTGAAAGAGTAATAATCAGTTATAGAGAAGTGAGATTACAGTAATCCCACATATTCTCTCTAAATCTCAAGAGTATTGTAAAATCTATTTGTCATGTCTAAGAAATTAACTGATATCCTGTGATGAAATGTTTTAATACCAAGTATATGTATTATTACATTCAGTGCAACTAAAAAGAAAATCAACTTTCATTTAAGTTAGTTGTAGGCTATTTCCGTATAATAAACAATGAAAGTTCTGCCTAATATGAATGCATACAAGTACCAAAAATTATGTTTATAGTAGTATCCTACCTTCCACTTGGTGTTTTAGTATGCACCAAAATAATTTTACTATTTAATGTTGTTTCCTAAAAATGCTCAAGATATATTCAAAGGCAACAGGAAAGAATGTATAAAGATAAAACAATATATAGATTTCAGTGAAATCAATTGCAATCATTTCTTCACCTGTGCGGTGTTGCAAGTGCATAGGTTTGGTATATTTAGTTTCATTTATAATGCTTTAAGATGCATAACATGCATTGGATTTCATAACAATGAGCATATCCTTCTTAGTGGCTATTTGCTGTGTGTTGGTGGAATGGGAGCATTCTACAGCTTTATGCCTCATCAAAACCCACTAAAAAAATTAATGGATCATCAAGTGCACAGAGAGTAATGATTTTATAATTGAGCTGTTGTGCTTATTAGTGTTGTACTTGTAGCAACTGAATTAATCACATATTTAAAGTCCTTTGAAATTTATGCTAGAAAATATTTTGACCATAAAGAAATAACATAATAATATTTTTTCCATGACAACTCATGCTGGATATTTTATAATTTTCATTTTACAATAAGGAATACATTATACATTTTCTCTATAATTTATATTTTGTCACTTCTTAGAGTCTAATAGTATTTCATTTAAAATAAAATATTTGTAGAGTTTTATGTGAAAAAAATTATGACAATAAAAGAAACATAGGACTCTTTGTCTAGCATACTAATCTTTTTTTTAATTTTTCAGCATGGATTTTTATACGTTTCTTGAGCACAACAGGGTTACATAGACATTTATGACATATCAATCATTGTCAGAACACAAATAACACCACTTCTTCGTTTTACACATATAGCCCACATTCTTAACATAGCCTGGTAAAGCAAACTTTCTAGAGTCATAAAACCGTAATCCTTTAGGGTCATATATTTACTTTCTAAGAAGTGGGAGGGTCTTTCATCTACGCATCCTAGTAGCAATCTCCAGACTTTGAGACGCCAATGTAGCCATAGCAGAAGAGTCTGTATAATTACTCATATATGCAGATAGCAACTGCCTGGGGGCAGAGGGCCCAGCTGGACTCCCACAACTCCCCTGTTTTTATTTTAAAATGCATGAAGGACTGTGCCTGTCTTAGGTCGTTTCCTACCAGGTGCTTAATCTTACCCGTCATGGGGTCTCGATGAGTCATTCAATGAGCCCTGTCTTAGGTTGATATTGCCCTGAGAAAATCGAACCCGTCATTGACTACCAGGCCCTGTGCGAGGCAGTGCTTGCATTTTTATTCCATGTAAATCTGCTCATATACTAACATAGGCATTGATCACAAGGTGTACAATGCATGGTAGAATAGCATACTAATCTTTATTCTGATCTGTTGGGTTTTTATTTTGCCTATGAATGTATGCCAAGTAATAGGGGACTGATAAGTGAATATTGATGAATGAATTTCACATTGTTCTGCTTCTAGTACTATTCTATAATGACCATTTTACGTGCCTGTATGTTAACTTATAGAAATTAAGCCTAGTTAAAAAATATTGGTTGCTTGTCATAGGGCAAATTCTATGTTACTGTAAAGAATCTAAGCCAAATACTGCATTTGTTTGTCATAATGGAATTTAGAGGTTTATAAGGAAAACAAATGAGCGAGTCAATAGCTACAAAAGACATCTAACCAATCAGAAAGTTCTGTCAGCTCTATTAAATGTATATCCAGAATTGGACCAGCGCTCATTATCTCTACTACTACTATCCTGATTCAAACCACTTTTATCTTTCATCTTGACTATCAGAATAAATCCCAATTCATCCTCCACTTTTAATCCACACTTTTAATCCTTCATCCTAATTTTAACAATATAATCAAAGTCAGTTAAAAAAAAAAAAAGCCATATCACATCACTACTATGCTCAAAACTTTCCAGTGGCTTCCTAAATCACTTTCAATAAAATCAAAATACAATTGCCTGAAGGCCCTATATCATCTAGTCCCTGCTAATGCTCTGACATGGACTCCTACTACTCTCTTTCTGTTCTGAGCACCAGGCTTGCCCAAGGTCAGGCCTTTGAACTTGCTGCTCCCTCTATTTAAAACTTTCTTGCTTCACCCAATATAGCGATCTTCCTTATTTCCATACAACTCAAATACCATTCAGAACGGCATGTACATTTTTCCACTTTACTGATCTATTTTTCATATTTCCTTGATGGTTCCTTTTTTGTGTCTCTTTATAAACTAAATTTTCTTTGTTTTTCTTTTCCTAGTTATTTTAACAACATACATTCTCATTACGAATAAGGCCTTCCCTAAATATTATAGGCAACCCCAATCCCACTACAGCTTTTCCTGTTTTTCTTTTATTCTACTGTATTTTTTTATACATCTCTTACAGCTATCTGACATATAATTAATTTATTTGCTAGATGTTAGTTATTTCACCACATGATATATAAATACTGTGATTATAGAAACATGTATTTTGTCAAGTTATGGCTGGAAATACTTGTATATTTTTCTAAGTTCTATCACCCTTAATTTCATTGGTTTAGAGTATTATGTTTATCTAGTAAATCTTTGCTTACATTAAAAAATCTGTCAAAAATATTTATCTTTCATCAATATTGATCTTTAATATAATCCAACTTATTATCATAACTGTTTATTTTATTTTGCTAATTTTTGGGTGTTACACATTTTCTATTTTATCTACTTTTTTTTTTTAATCGGTACTGAGGATTGAACTCAGGGGCATTCTACCTCTGAGCTATACCCCCAGCCCTATCTTTTATTCTTTATTTGGAAACAGGGTCTCACTAAGTTGCAGAGTGCTTCACTAGGTAGCTGAGACGGGCCTCGAATCCAGATCCTCCAGTCTCAGCCTCCCAAATGCTGGGATTACAAGCGTGTGCCACCACGCCCGGCTTTTTTTATCTACTTTTTATATTTCCATGCGTTTCCTTTTTAATGCCTTTTAAAGATGAAACTTCCTTTGTATTTTTTTATTGTTTTTTGTTTTATTTTCCCAGTGATTTAAACAATATACATCTCATTCTGAGTTCTGGATTGTGGTCATCTTTAATTTTATAAACTATCACTGAATATGTTTCTACTTAGTATGAAGGAGATGAGAGTCCTAGCTTTGGGCCAAGTTATGGCTATTACCAATTCTGTAGGCATGAGGAGTTTGAAAACAGAACGATCACAAAAAAATAATAGTATAGGAAAAGGAGATTCTCTAGTATGGCTGTCTCAGACTGGTCCCAGGATTCACCTCAAATTTTCAATTCTGAGGTGTTAAAGGAAGGCATTGTACATGGGAGTCAGACATTTTTCAAAATAGCATTTCTAATTCTTGAGTGTCCAAATAAGGCACATTTTTAAAGAGAGGAAATTCTTTCTGCTTTTGTCTGACCATAGCACAACATTGGAATTCAAGGATCAGAGGGATTCAAAGAGCAGAGTCAATTTTTTGACTGATGAATTTGCAATGACATTTGGCAATAATAACCTTAGATAGCATGGTGATATAAGCAAGGTTTCCGTTCCTGCAAAGGTGCTAGGAGAAAATCTGTTCCTTGCCTGTTCTAGCATCATATAGTTCTCTGTCATATCACTCCATCTCTGTTTCCATCTTCCACCTTCCCCTCTATGTTCCTGTTGTCTTCTTTTCTGTCCCTCCTAAGAATACCTGTCATTCAGTTTCATGCCTAGTCAGATAATTGAGGTTGATCACATCTTGAGAGACTTAATTACATCTATAAAGACCTTTCATCAAAATAATATAACACTCAAAGGATCTGGGAATTAGGAGGTGAACTTAACCTTTGGACTACCATTTAATACACTATACTATTCATTCTTCAATAAGGGTCTTTCTTTCAATAAGTCAGCAATTACCAACTTGTATTTTTTCTGTATATCACAGTGCTATTGTGAATTTGTGAGTATATGTATTTGTGATATATGTGTGGACATGTGTATGTGCGTATGTTTGTATGTTCATATGTGTGCATGTGTTGTTTTTCTTTGGTATTTCAAAAGGAAGTGTGGGGAGCCCAATAACATGTGTCTGCAACCTAGATATTCAACATGTATTTGAAATGATATAATCCACTGTTTCAGGCAAAAGTTTTCTCCCTCTTTTCTGCTTCCTGGCAGTAAAAAAGGTGATAACCTGCTGGAGCCTGCCAGCAAAATCAAATGGTCCTGAAATGGGGAGTGAGGATTAAGAAAAAGAAAGACAAGAGATAGATTTGGGAGGACTGTCAGTGAATACTGCAGCCCTAAGTTTATTCATCTCAGCCCTTATATACTCGTTGGAGCATCAGAGCACTGGCCAGGGTTCAGAGAACAAACATATACATTACAAGCAACATAGTTAAAGTCTTGACAACATCCTGTCTCCTGGAACATGGAACAAACAGAACTCTCTACCTAGGTCAGCAGTGAGCATGCACTCAAGAAAATGTTGTTCAACTTTGTATGTCTGCAAAAACAGACTTCTGAACTTCTGTAAGTTTGCAAAAACCTTGAACACTGCTGGTCCCCAACAATAACCTGTAAAGGATATTACTGAAGTAGCATAATAAATGAAATTGGATAACCAAAGCTAAATATTCTTTTATGTATTCATTATGTATACATTTCTGGAGTAATTTCTATGGGCTAGGCACCATGCTAAGTATAGAGATAATTGATATATATCTATTATTCTTGATACTTAATATCTTAGGAAGATATGATACAAAGTAAGTGGCTATACACCAAAATAGAAAATAATAAGTATCCAAAAAAAGAATGAAATCAAATGGCATGGGAGTCAGGAAGAGAGATAAAAGAAAAAAAATTAGAGGACACATGCACTTTGATCCTTTAATTCAGAGGGAGGACATGAATGAACAGATAAATTTGAATTCATTTTTATATGTGTATGGCTCTCAGGTAAAAATCTGAGTAGGTATAAGTCAGAAAAAAGTCTAATATAGCTGGAGACATAAAATTTTAAATAAATCATTTGCTATGTTTAAATTTATACATTTAAAACTCTGGAAATTAACATTTTAGATTTCACATAATTCATCCTATGCATCTAACTGCTCAAACAAAAGGAGGAAAAGAACAATGTAGGATTCTAGAAAGACTTCCAGGGGAATGTGCTGGGCATTGCTTCCATGTAGTGTCTTCTTTGACATTCACTTTGCCTTTGAGGATAGGCACAGAGCTTGAGAAATACTTCAGAGAGGTTTTCTGGCCAGTTATGTTTTGCCAACCTCTCATAGCTTTCTCAAAGCTTTCAAAATTATCAAATACCACCATACATCCCCTACACTGTTACTTTATCAGGAAAGGACACTGCAAACAACATCATCGTCTTCAGAATTCTTTATCACGTCACAAAGCAGCTACATTCAAACTGCAGTGCCTCTACTCAAGTTGTAATAAGGCCACATTGGCAGAAGATGCAATGTTCCACAGACATCAGTTTTAGCAATGGCTGCAATAGATGCCAGAGAGAACACTGCCACATGATAGCACTTTCAGGTTGTGAATGTGTCTTTTATCAATCTTTGTTAAAATTAATTTGTCTTAAAATTGACATGTCATTTTAAAAGGAAAAAAAAGTATTTTTTCTTACCTGAACTGTCAGGAATTTAAATTAGTTTTGTTCTTTTTCTAATCTTCAACATATTTTACCTCTATCCGTAGTAAGCATCCACTATCTGCTTGATTATAGATGGAAGAACAACTACTGGGAGTATCTATGAAATTTAAAGGCTCTTCCTGATATTTGTCAACCCTCACAACACTGTCAGCATTGATAATATTTATTAAGTCACCAGTGTGAAGAAAAAAAAAAACTTCATTGACTTCTAATCTCTGAAAATTTAAAGTCATAAAAAGGATGACTTGTGCTCTTAGCATGCTAATAGCCAAGTGTGGTAGGTACTGGGTATGTGAAGAAGTACATATATATATATATATGGTAGATAATTACATTTATATAGTGCTTTGCAAATGTCCAAGGTCTTGCAAACTTATTGTTTAATTCTTACCATAACCTGAGAAGATAGCTCTTCGAGATGAGAGCAATTACAATAACATATTGATAGATAAGGAATTTTTTAAAGAAATACTTTATTGGCAGAATTGGACTAAAGTCTAAATTTTGTTTTTCTAAATCCATTGTCCTTTCTAGTATGCTATGACATGAGTAAATTCCATAAGTATTTAAAATAGAAAGAAAAATGATTGTAAAATGAGGAAATTAGTAGACTCCCCAAGAAGTGGGTTGGTCTGCTTGCTAAAGATAAGAGGACTAACATCACCTGCAAAGCTGGCAGGAGTCAAGAGGCAGGCCAGGTCTTGGAAGGAGACATGTGCTGGGCCTTCTCAAGCCCACTGTGGAGCTTATCAGCCCACACACTCTGACATGGAATGCCCTTCTGATCCACAAACTGTTGATCAACATCCTGAAAGCTTCTTTTTCAGTTTGGCAGAATCTGAAAACTAAGAATAACATAAACGTCAGGAAGGAAACAAAAGCCTTGGATTGCTTTCCTATTTTATTTTTTCAGTGCAATTTCTTCTCCTTAGAAACCTACTCCTTCTAAGAAAGAGATTTTTAAATTGGAGGGGGTGGGAGTTAAATTAACCCTTTTAAGATATGTAATCACTTAACAATCTTTGGAACCAGAAAATGTGTTAACAGGCTTTCTAGAGGACCTAAGGCCTTACAGTGATTTCTATCTTAGCTTAATTATTCCTTTGCTCACTATTTCAGATTGTATATACCTCCCTATTGACATGTCATAGGTATATGTGTATTTTTAATCATTCCATGAAGAATGTCTCATTTATTATTTAACATGTCATACGTGGTCTTATGAAAAACCAACTAAATTTTTTTCTAGTGTTGGCATTTCTTTCTATTATTTTTTGTTTTTGAGAAAACACTATGTCAGGCTTATACTATATGATTTTTTATAGGTATTATTTTATCTATCTTTACTAGAAAAAACTCACAATGCTAAAGAGAAATCTAAAACTAAGTAAATGAATATCTTCCCCCAAATCACTCAGCTAAAAGGCAAAGCTAACATTTGAACCCAAGAGCTCCAGTTCCCAGTCCCATACTCACACCACATTCCACAAAGGCTCTCTAAACTCCAAGTGTCTGAGTTTCTGACTTCTCCAATTCATCATCTCCTGGAGAACAGATACTCTAATTGATGTCTTCATTTGTCTCTTCGGGAATATGGGTAATCTTTATAGACTATTGTTTGGGTTGCTATAGAGTTAAATAGAAGAACCATACACAAGTCTAAAACTAAAACCAAAATTCAAAAGTGGGGAAAGACCCATGGGATTCTTTTTAGCAACAAAAGTTCTGCAGTGCTCAGTAAGTACAGACTATAGAGTATGTCATGAGCAAGCGAATAGGCTGGTATACGCGGATATCCAATAATTCATTTATTGAAGTCACACTCAAGGATAACACTCAGGCCAAGTCCACTACCTAATCTAAGTCCTACCAACCAGTCACTGGACCCAGGGTAATTCATAGGCAATGTGTCCAAGTTGAAGGTCCTTCTCATCAGGTCCACCTTTGGCCGATGAGTGAGTTCAATGATACATCCTGGACTCAGGGACACAGAGGGCACTCCATATGGCTATGGAAGAGCGAGGGCTGCTTCTATACCGTTTTTAGGGTTTGTCCAGTTTGACTGTCAAGCTTTTTCCAGTTGTTCACTCCCAATGGAGATCTTCCTCCCTTGGTTACACCTAAGGGCATTGTTGGTTACACACAATGTGGTAATATATGTGGTTAAGCTGGTTATCTGCTGGTCTTTATCTATCTGACTAATACTCCCAACAGAGTATCCATGCTGGGTAGGCTGTAGACTGCTTTGGAATGCTAATCATTTGTCACTTTCATGATGCGTGCAAAGCAACAGTAACTACTGTCAAGCAAATAAATCTCTGGGTATCTTTTGGCTTTGTTTCAAGTGATAGATTCATGAGTAACCTGGCCATATAAAGAAATCATCATGAAAGATACATATGGTTGATCTATTTAGTCACATATCACATTTTCTATTAACACATTCTTGCTAGATTTTCCAAACACTATCAAGATAATTCATCCTTTCATGACTAAACTTAGCTCCTTTTTCAGATACTATAGGTCTCCTCCACCAGAACCACCTCTCCCCTCACCCTTTTACTTCCTCCCATACACATCCCTCACCTCTTCCCTTCATTCCATCCCTTTTTTTCTTTTCCCTCTCCATGATCCAGTTAGGCACTATTTTTAATGTTCTTTGTCTTATTTACTTATATTTATTTAACTTATAGACTTCATTACTTTAGCTTCCTCTTGATTTCTATTAAAAACAATGTTCAACTGGGGTTTGGTGGTACATGCCTATAATCCCAGGCATGTACCACCATGTACTTGGGAGGCTAAGACAGGAGGATTTCAGGTTCAAGGGCAGTACAGAGTAACTTAGGAAGACCCTTTTCCAATATAAAAAAATAAAAAAGATTGGAGATATAGCTCAGAGGCAGAGCACCCCTGGTTTCAATCCCCAGAATTATAAGCAAAATAATAACAATAACAATAGGAAAAAGAAAACAAGTATTCCCAAATTAATACCACAGATTAGAAATTTAGGCTATGTTTTCTAATTCTTAAATCATTCTGTGTGACTCTGTCAATGCATGTGTGAAGGAAAATAAATGGGCCAACTAAATGTGGATTCTAATCATAATTCTGACACTTTCACCAAATGTGTGGCCTTAAGAAATTTATTTTAAGCTTCTCAACTTCAATTCTTCAACTGTCAAGATAAAATATTAATACCATTATATAAGGCCACTGTGGAGACTAAGTGAGATGAAGAATTTGAAGTGCATCACTGTGTTACCTGAAGGAAGTTACTTTACCTTTCTGTGATTCAATGGTATAATTATACCTACCTCATCGGGTTATGTAAGAAGTTGGTTAAAACTTACTGCTTAGAACCTTACCTGGCATATAGTGATATACAAGTGTTACTTATTATGATTATTACCTAATGCCTTACAGAACATTGAAAGGGAATCTCCTATTGGTAGCTCCTTTCTACAAATGAGATAGTAACAGACAAATTCTTAGATTATTGACTCATCAGGAGGGTATAAATGCTCTCTATTGAATTTAACAATGCCTAAAAATCATAATAGACAGATTAGAACATATTTTGTAAACAGAATTTATAGAACATGGTAAGAAGATGAAATAAAGACAGCACACTGATTTTTATTTGGGTAACTTGATTAATGATGATGTACTGCACTAAGAAAAGAGAAGTTAGCCTCTGTCAGAAAGAAAGAGAACTCAACAGTGTTCTATAGTACAAAAACAAATACCCCATGGGATTTAGCAACAGAGCAGTTGACATTGGAAAGAAGGTTTCCTGTAGGGAAAAAGTGAGATTGTGGTGGATACAAAAGAGGATGGTCAGGAAAGATGTAGAAACAGAAAGTCCTTTAAATAGTGACTGTAAAATGGAAGAAAGCCAGAATATTGATCAGAGGGTTACACTGAAAACAGGAGAGATGTGATATATGTAGTTACCATGATATATTCACAACCATATTTCTTGAGCTGCTATAATTTGCCAAGTCCTAGGAGGTAAAGGATACAAAGTAACTTAAAAATTGTTTTAATGTGCCTGGGGAAATAACAGGATATATATTCATTAGATAGAAAATATATTCTATTATATATGTCTATTTTCTCTATATATCAGAATATATGTTCATATATATTCATATATATCAGAATATATATTCACATATATTCAATAGGATACAATCTATATCTATCTATCTGGATATATATCATATCCTATTATTCTATATATGTATCATCCTATAGATAGGTAGAGAGATCTATCTATATCATAGTATCTAGATAGTGAAATATAGAATATATTCTATCATATATGTATACCCTATATATCAGAGTATATTCATATATATTCATATATATTTATATATCCTATTATTCTATATATGTATTTATCCTATAGATAGGTAGAGAGATCTGTCTATATCACAGTATCAAGATAGCAAGATAGATAATATATTATCTAGATAGAATAATACAGAGAGAGAAAAATTAAGAAAACAGAACATATACTGAGTATCAAATGTATAGAACTGAAAATAGTGTTATGTGCATTCAGCCTCAAAGCCATTGGTGTGTACTGGAATATTTGGGTAAGATTTCAAAAAGCAGGTGAGGTCTAAGCTTGTTCTTGAAGCACGGCTAGGAATCAGTTGTTCAGGAAGGGCAAGAGGGAAGGATTAAATGGCATGAGCAGAGCTTCAGGCAGAGGGGCCTGATTTATGCATGTCAGGCGATGATTAGTGGGATAGAGTGGCAACAGTTCACTTAGCTCATTTCCTTATCTTTACTGGAAAGGTGAGCTTTTTTGGAAAACTGTCCTGCACAATTTCTAGCAATGTAGTATAAG
>PVLC010019551.1:0-30470 GCA_004027655.1 Graphiurus murinus
TTCTTGCAGGCAGCATATAGATGGATTCTGGGTTTTGATCCATTTTGCCACCCTGTGCCTTTTTATTGGAGAGTTGAGACCATTTATATTCAGTGTGATTATTGAGAGATGATTTTTAATTCCTAACATTTTGAGTTATGACTTCTGTTTGCCGTAGTGTTTATTCTTTTTTGCTTAGCTGTTTGCTTCCTGGAAATTAGAATGGCAATCATGAAAAACATGAACAACAACACCTGCTGGCGAGGGTGTGGAGAAGTGGGAACCCTAATACATTATTGGTGGGATTGCAAACTTGTGCAACCACTGTGGAAAACAGTATGGAGGATCCTCAGATGAATGGGAGTGAACCTACCATATGACCCAGCAATACCACTACTGGGTATATACCCACTAGAATGGAAACCAAATTATCAGAACGATGCATGTGTATCTATGTTTATAGCAGCTCAATTCACAATAGCCAAACTATGGAAGCAGCCAAGATGTCCAACCACAGATGAATGGATTACAAAACTATGGGATATGTACACAATGGAATTTTACTCAGCCATAAAGAAAATCATGTTCTTTGCAGGGAAATGGATGCAACTGGAAAACATTATGTTAAGTGAGATAGTCAGTCACAAAGAGTTAAGAAGCATATGTTCTCCCTAATTTGTGGATGCTAGGGAGAAGATGGGGCATAGGAGGGTCTCTAGATGAAAAAGAGAGATCCTCGATAATCAAAGAAATTTATTTAATTGTAGTGGATTCATGGGGCAGAGGGACACCCTAAAGCACATGATGTACCTACACAATCATATCAAGGTCACTCACTGAAGTGAACCTTAGGGGGAGGGAGGGGGAGGGAATGGGGAGGGAATCGGGGAAGGAGTCAAATGAGAATTGTGTACAAATATGTTGTTAACAATTTGTACTTAACAAAGATGTATGCTATATTGCACGAGTTACTACAATAAAAAATTAAAAAAAAAAAAGATTCAGAAGTATGTCAGCAGAGCTCATCATGATATCATGTTAGGAGCCAACCTCCCCTCATCATCTCTTTACTTTCATCAAAACTATTTCTCATCTTCATTGTCATCAAATTCTGAGACAATGAAGAAATTATGAACAAATTTTTTCATGTTCAAATTTATCATGATTGTAAATCCTAAAATCTAAATTCACAAAAAGGTAGAGTTCAATATTAATTTTGTGAGAAATCTGTAGTGGTTATATAAACAATTTACCATTTGATGTAGTAATTAGAGAAAATAATCAATTAAACTTTTGGAGATTAGAGAGAGCTGTTAAGAAATATATACCCATGTCTAACTAATTACTGAAGTAAAAGGTATATATTTCTGTCTGATATATCAGACAGTTCACCTATTTAAAAATAGTCACAAATTATATGTAATTTTATTTATATGAAAGTCCAGAATAGGTAAATCTAGATAGACAAAAATTAAATTTGTGTTTGCCTAGGGCTTGAAGGGAGGAATGAAATGATAAGGTGTAATATCTAAAGGTATAGAATTTCTCTTTTAGGTAGTGAACTATTCTAAAATTGAATACAGTGATGGATGCACATATTTGTGAACATGCTAATACCTAATTCTATAAATTCTTATTGTGAATATATGAAATGACTGCTTTTGTGATAATTAGTCAAATTAGCTATATAATGACATTATATTATTGAGACATATGTTAAGCAATTAACTAGAGACTACTTATTTGTTTATATTTTTAAATTATTACTATCAATGATATAGACACTTTTTCTTGCCAGGGTTGACTTTAGTCACTAGTTAATAAATAAAAGTAACTAGAAATTGTTCTAAAATGAAGATGTATATGATGCATACACATAAATCAAACAAAACACAAACTTTTTCCTGCTACTTTCTCTACCAGTATTGCTCATATTAAAACTGCTTTTAAGTGTTCTCAGTGTGGGCTTCTCCTTGCATATTTTTCTCCAGCATAGGTCTAACATGTTAGTGTTTGCATTGTTTGTTCTCAAATATCTTTAGAAATAGGAAAGTCACTGCTTCCAGTAGGAGACAACTACACTTTTCAATTCCTGTACATTGTTAGAAAGTTTATATTGAGGTCAAACCAGTTTCCTTATAGTTTCTCACCATTGGACTGTTCGCCAGTAAGGATCAATTCCTTCTTTCACCAGGAAGCTTCACTGGTTCTTCATGAAGAATTCACATCAAACTCTCCAAGGGAATAACAAGAAAGAGCATGAGGGGAAGGGGAAAGGAGAAGAGGAATGGGGAGAGATATGTCCAGACATTTCTTTAGATTAACATAAAACAGAATATCTAGGAGTAGAATCAAGATACTACAGCAACTCGTTTATTCATTCTTGCACATATGTCCTGAATGATTACCATGAGTCAGGAACTTTTCAAGATGCTGGAAATACATCAATGAACAAAACATGCACACACATCACTGACCTCATAGAGCATATATCTATGAAGAAAAGAAAAACAAACAGAAAGCATAATGAACTTGTAAATTATATTTATGCTAGTATGTGGTAGATGCTACAGAAATGTCTTAATGGAGGGTTATGGAACTCTGGGTGGTGTGTGTGTGTGTGTGTGTGTGTGTGTGTGTGTGTGTGTGTGCATGTACTGATATTGAAATTTTAATTAGGTTGTTAAGTGAGACTTTCTGAGATGATACCTTTTAGTGAAGACTTGAAGACTATGAAATATTTATCTATCCAGGCATCTGGGGCAAAATATTTTCAGTTGTACTATCCAGTGCAACATCCTTCAGGAATGAGGATTGACTTGTTCAGAAAATAACATAGAGGCCACTGTGGCTCTGGAAAGAGTGATCTGAATGTGAGCAGTGGAAGGTAAAGTAAGAGATGAAAGAAGATCATGAATTGCATGGGCCTGGTAAATCATTGTAAGGAACTTGTCTCTTAAACTTAACAAAAGGGTAAAATTCGCCGAGTTTGGTACATGCCTATAATCCCAGTATTTTGGAGGCTGAGACAGGAGGATCACAGTTTCACTGCCAGTATCAGGAACTTAGTGAGGCCCTCAGCAACTTTAAAAAATAAAAATAGGGCTATGGATTATCTCAGAGGTAGAATATCCATAGGTTCATTCTCCATATCCCCCCTGCCACACACACATGGGTAAAACTGAAGGTTCTGAGCAGCAAAGCTACATGATTTGGTTATATCAACGTAACTGTCTTTTGGGGTTGGTTGTTTTGTTTGATGTTTATTTGTTTTGTTTTGTTTTTGAGAACAGAATGTAGGGCTCCACTGTAAATTCAAGGAAACTAAAGAAAAGGAACTGTTCTATGTAGAAGAGAGGATGAGATCTTGTAGCAGGTTCAAAGCAGTGGGGCTGGTATTAAGTATTGAGTTTTAGATAAACTTTGAAGGAAATGACATAATTATCTTGTGATACAAACCTTTTCTTTGGAATCATTGCTAATAAAAGTTTTCTAATGTATTTTGATTTCTATTCTCTGATCATTGATAAGTTTTTTCTAAGAATTTCATTAATGAAAACTCATACTCCCACCCTCTTCCCATCCCTTGTCTATATAAATATTGTTTTATTTTACTTTCTTTTAGAGTCATTGTCTATTTTGAGATTATTGAGGGGGGGGCTACTTGCTATGTCCTAATGACAATATTGTTCAAAATTCATTTCATATTTGTCCTGCATCAGAAAAATCTGGGGTTTTGCTAAGAATACCAATTATGTCCTCCACAAAACTATCTAAGGTCCCAGGTTCCTACAATTTTTACTCACCCTACAGGAGAAGCTAAGTAATAGATATGATTACAATTTGCTCTCATCGGAAGTTATGCTTGATTTTATCATAAAACAAATCAAAGCCCTCAGGATGGTTTTATCTTGTCTTTTAGAAACTATCTATCTGATTTTTCTCTAATTAAAATTTTTTTCTACTTAAGACATATGTCTGTGCCTTTGTTCACATCCTTATCCAGGTGCTTTAAATATTCTTACATTTATTCAATAACCATTCATTGCATTGTTTGTTATTCCCAGAACCAAGATAAATCCTATGTTGTACTTGTGCCCATGGGGTTTAAAACCAAGTGACAATGGAATTTTAGAACAAGACACACTGCTCTGAGTTGTTTCATATTGACTATTATCACTTACTAAATATTTTCATATTGATGAAATACACCAAAAACTATTCTTATCACAGAAACCATTCTATATATTTCCTAAATTTCATTCATTATTCATTAATAATTCTAAAGAGCCTTTATTAAATGTAAAGAGGAAATTCTAAGTGATCTCAGGAAATAATAAATACAAATAAGACTGAACATTTATCACATTTCCTATAGAACTGAGATATCTGAATAACAGGAAATTAATTCAGCCATGTACTGAATAGTCCCTGCAAATGAAGTGAAATCTATAAAGTAAGTTGAGTATGTTTTTTCCATCTTGTTTAGGATGAAAATTTCATGTATCTCTCTTCTCTGATTTTTCCTGCTATTTCAATCTTGGTGGGCTGTAAGCACTGATTAGTGGTAGAGAGAGAATTAACTACTCATGATAGTTAAAGAGGTAATGTAGCCCAGCATATGGTATTGATGTGTGGGCACAGTTCCCTTTGTTTGCAGTATCAGGAAGTGACCAATGGCTCCACAACATTAACATTCCATATCGCTTAAGAGCCTAAAACATAACAATGGAAAGGTACTCCAAAGTATACTGAGCTCCTTATTATTCAGCATTGTGGAACACAAACAAAATGGCAGTAGAGAGTGTGTGTTCAAGAGATGTATATGAATATTTGTGATAAAATTTTCTTTGGGAAAAAAAAGCCACACTATTGTATGCATTAAACTAAACCCACTTCCAAAACAGTACTTCAGTTAAGATACAGTTATATCTCTTGAGGCAAAAGTGCAACATTTAAGCATAAGTTTAATTTATAAAATTGGACTGTAGGAAACTGATGTGCAGTAGATCAAAACTGACCTGGTTCAAGAAAAGCATGTGCAGCTTAAATCATTGTTCAAACTACTTAACCTCTAATTTCATGTATCCAGGACCTCCAGCTCACCATGATTCATGGATCTTTGCTCAAATTAAGCACCCCCCCAATATAATTCTAAAGCTTTCACAGTAGCTATTCCAGTAAGCATGACAATAGACCTCGATCTTTACAATTTGAAGTGTGTGCACTTTAAGATATGTGGGCTGTGGTAGTCTAAACTAGAGCAGTTTAAAACATAACCCATTAGAGATGAATTACACAGGCCTTCAATCATCTGAAGACTGAATTCTGTATGAGGAAATCGCCGATGTCAAAAGAAGAGTGACAGGGAGAGTTTTTATATTGCATTTTAGAAGAACTGTGGTTAATATTAGTCTGTGCGGAAAGACTTCCTCTGACAAAGAGCAAATGGCATCAAATTGGGGTAAATACCCTACATATGCAATAACAAAGGAAAGTAAATGGAAAATTATAGCTTTGGCACTTAACTGTATCCAATAGAAACCAGCAGTCTTTTCAGAGAGAGCTATTTAGTCTGGCAGCTCCTAAGGCTGTAATTTTCTTCTTGCTTTGTTTGCTACCTTACTCTAAGATCCTCTGGAAAATAAACTAAAGGGATTTTTATAGAACTTGCTTCCCTATGTTCTCTGTGAATATAATAGAATAAAGCATGTGTCTCTTCATCTTCTCTGAGTGATATTTCGTTTGTATCTTTTGTATCTTTATTAAAACTTATTGTGACATTTGCAATTACTGTAGGACTGGGTTTGTGAGATTAGCACCTCAGAAATAACTCCTGTGTCTGGACACTGTTCAAGGAGCTGAGGGGAAATTATGCCTCAAGTTATAGATGAATGGATCAATAAAATAAGATTTTCCTAGATATGTATGACAAATCTTCCATAAGGGCATAATTGAATCAAGTATGTTTTCTCTCTGAAATTAAACTATTAAAATATTGAATGCATATTATTCATCTCTCCCAGGTTACCACAGTGTGTTTCAACAGTTCTTCCTGTCTTTCAGCAATTTTCCCCTGTAACATTTTTGAAGTTCATATTGAAACATGTTATACAACTTCTTAACCCCACTTTGTAGTTTCTAGTTTATATTATGATAATGGCCCAAATCTCCCATAGGGATGAGTAAGAAAGGAATAATATTACCTCCTCATCTCTTCAGGCTCACCTTACACCATATTTTCTCTCACTAATTTTCTTCCAGTGACTCTATCCTTCTAAATTTTCCAAAGTTTACTCACTCCAGCAGGGTGAAGGGCAGTTTTATAGATTGTTTCTTCCACCTGGAAGTTTCTCTCTTGGTATTGATGCATTTAGTCTCATTTAGTCAGTTGGAATGCATAGCAACTAGAACTTCTTCAAGGAAGACTTACCTGACAACTCCTCTAAAACTAAATTAATGTATTTTACAATCATATATACAATCATTTGAGAAATATGCACACTCTCACTAGGTGCCAAACTCTATGAGTGCAAGGACAAAATCTATTGTCTTTACTGTTTCATTAACAGAATAGTTGGGGGGGCTTGTTATTGGAAAACATGAATTTGCATAAGAAAAATTTTAATATAAAATTGATTTAAGCTGAATATTTACTAACTACACTGCAATTATTATTAGTCACTTTTTTGTGTGGTATTGGGGATTGAACCCAGGGGCATTCTCCCTCTGAGCTATACTCCAAGCCCTATTTTATTTATTTATTTTTTAAAAATTTGAAACAGACACTTGCTAAGTTGCTGAGGGTCTTGCTAAGCTTCTGTAATCCTCCCATAGTCACTTTTTAATCTATCCTAGTTGACTTATTACGCATTTATCCATATTTTATCATTTCTTATGTAAAAATGTCATATTTTAAAGCAGACTTTTCTTTCTTCTAAAGGCTTGGCATCAAAAATATCTACATGGAATTTGTCAAGAAGAAACTCATTATACTTCCTGTACTTCTAATTTTCAAATCCTTGTAGCTTAACTAAGAGGACTCTTTTTACACCCATTTCAAAACCTTGAATTTAATACACCCTAATTTCTTTGCTATAGCCATCCGAGTTTTCATGAAAGAAGAGACAATCATTTCTTCTCATGGCATGGAGATAAACAAAGTGATATGCAATAGATCTTCATCAAAATCCTTTTTCTGTAATATCTTAGTGCATCTATTTTGACTAATTTGAGCTAGTTATCTTCCCATCCCTCATCAGCCCTTATATTGCTATTGCTTATATTTTTATAGTAAAATTTGGCTAGAGTTCCTTATCATTTATAAAGTGTCCAGATTCTTTTTTTTTTTTTTTTTTTTTTTTGCGGTACTGGGGATGGAACTCAGGGGCATTCTACCTCCGAGCTACACCCCCAGCCCTATTTTTTATTCTTTATTTTGAAACCGAGTCTCACTAATTGGCGGAGTGCCTCACTAGGTAGCTGAGGCTGGCCGCGAACCCAGATCCTCCGGTCTCAGCCTCCTGAATGCTGGGATTACAAGCGTGCGCCACCACGCCCAGCTGAAGTGTCCAGATTCTTGACAATGGATACCTATTAAACCAAATTGAGCAAGATGCTATCAATTTTATTTATTTATTTATTTTTGTGGTATTGGGGATTGAACTCAGGGGCATTCTACCTCCGAGCTACACCCCCAGCCCCATTTTTTTATTCTTTATTTTGAAACCAAGTCTCACTAAGTTGCGGAGTGCCTCACTAGGTACCTGAGGCTGGCCACAAACCCAGATCTTCCGGTCTCAGCCTCCCAAATGCTGGGATTACAAGCGTGCGCCACCACGCCCGGCTTGCTATCAATTTTAAATAGCACAAAAGACTAGTGTCTTCACACTAAGATAAAATTGGTTAAATAAATATCCAATAATGAGAACTTCTGCTTCTGAAGAGATTGAGTGGACTTACTTTCCTCTCACTTAAGTACAACTATAAGACTTGAACATCATATATAACATGACTGTAAGAAGATTCTGAAAGTTGAAAAGAAGACAGCAGGCCAGCAGTGTTAGTAGACAATACAGTGGGGCTCAGATTTTTACCCTGAACCCATGATCATGAGGCACCATTCCAGAGCTAGCATAGCGGTGAGATAGGGACAAATCTTTCCCGAGTATTGCATAGTATCAAGGCTACTGTCACCCATAGTGTTACTGGAGGACATGTGAGAAGCAATAAAGACAATAAAGAGATAACTCTTACAGACAGGGTGGTATCATCAGAGGCTTAGTAGAGAGCCTGAACATATTCCATTCAACAGAAACAAGAAACTCCTCAACATTGAGGGCCATTGAAATCTAAGTGAACAGCCTGGACTTACACATTCACATGGCAGAAACAAGTCAATGTCCCCCCATTTCTGATGAAGTGGCATGGGAATATTCAGGTTAAAACACAAGATTAAAGGATATCCAAAGTAATCTAACAAAATAGAAAAAGTGTCTAGGTGTCAATTAAAGAATAAATCACTCATCATAACAAGACTTAAGATATCAAAGTATATGAAAAAGAGTAACAGATACCAAAACCAAGATGGCATAGGTATTAAAATTATCTGACAAAAATAATAGTCATTACAATTTTTTTCAAAAGGCCAACACAAAGTCGAGCATGGTGGTGCACATTTGTAATCACAATACTTGGGACTCTGAGACAGGAGGATTCGGATTTGAGACCATCCTCAGCTACTTGGTGAGGCCCCCTGTAACTTAGTGAGACCCTGTTTCAAAATAAAGAATAAAAATTAGGATGGTCTCAAATCCGAAAATCTGAGGATGTAGCTCGGAGGTAGAATGCCCCTGGGTTCCATCCCCAGTACCGCAAATAAATAAATAAATAAATAACCAAAACAAACACATTTGAAACAAATAAAGAAATATAGTGTCACAAAGAAATAGAAATTTCTTCTTTATACAAGAACCAAAGCCAGGTGTGGTGGCATACCCTTGTAATGCCAGTACTTGGGGGGCTGAGACAGGAGGAACCGGGTTCACCGCCAGCCTCAGCTATCTAGTGAGTAGTGAGGCAGTCTGCAACTTAGTGAGACCCTGTTTCAAAATATAGAATAAAGATAGGGCTGGGGGTATAGCTCAGAGGTAGAATGTCCCTAAGTTCAATCCCCAGTACCACAAAACAAACAAACAACAACAACAACAACAAAAAACAAGAACCAATTTGAAATTTCAGATCCCCAAACACAATAGATAAACAGCCTTTAAAAAAATAGTGCTGGGAAAACTGAAAACACACGTGAAAAAAAATATGAATCTAGATACAAAACTTAAACACTTCACAATAAATAACTCAAAATGTATCATATACTTAAATATAAAATTCAAAAATATTAAACATTTAAAAGAGAACATAGGAGAAATCTAGATGATACTGATTTGATGCTGAATTTTTATATATGACACCAAAGGTATTATTTATGAAAGAAATAATCAATACATTGAATTCCATTAAAATAAAACACTTCTTCCTCTATGTACGATGCTGTCAAGAGAATGAGAAAACACGCAATGAACTGGGAGAAAATGTTTGCAATAGTCAGAACTTATGAAGGTTTTTTTCCAAATATTCAAAGAACTTTAAAACTCAACCATAAAGAAACAATCTGATTAAAGAATGGAACAAAATTTTTAATATATACCTCATGAAAGAAGATATACAGATGACAAATAAGCATATAAAAATGTTCAGCATCATATGTGATAGTTTTTGGTCATTTTAACAAATAACTGATATAACCAACTTATAAAGAGAAAAGGTATATTTTGGCTCACAGTTGTGGATATTTCAGTCCATGATTGTTTGTCCCTATTGCTTTTGGCATATGGTGAGTAGTATGTCATTGCAGAAACGCACCGTGGAACAAAATAATTTATTTCATGGCCAGGAAGTTAAAGAGAGAAAGATATGGGGATCCCAGCGTCCCCTTCAAAGGCATGTCCCCAGTGACTTAAATACTTCCTACTAGGCCCAGCCCCTTAAAGGTTCTATATTAGTGACACTCTAGAGATCAAGCTTCTGGGAGACACTTAAGATCCTAACTATAGCATCATATATGATCAGGAAAATGCCATTTAAGGCAATGAAGAGATGCTATTACACACAGAGTATGATGGTAAAAATACAAAAAATTACAACAGAAATACTTATTTACTGTTAGATAGAGTGCAAAATGGTACTGCTATTTTGGAATATAATTTTGCAGTTGTTTTTTTTTAAAGCTAAGCATAAGATTATATGCTTATAATCCAGCAATATATGCATATATCCTAGAAATCATATTCTTAGGTATTTACCCAAATTAATTTAAAACTTTTGTCAAAAAAACCTGCAAGTGGATGTTTGGAACACTTGTATTCATAATTATCAGTATTAAAAGCAAAAATTATGTCCTATAATAGGTGAAGGAATAAACAAATGATAGTACATGCAGACAATGGAATATTATCTAGTATTAAAAAGCAATGAGCTGTCAAGCCATGAAACTACATGGAGGAACATTACATGCATATTACTAAATTAAATAAATCACTCTGAAATGTTATGTAGTGTGTGTTTCTAAATATATGACATTTTGGAAAAGGCAAAACTATGGATAGAATAAAAAGAGTAATGGTTGCAAAGGGCCGGAGAAAGGAAGGATGTAAAGACTATAAAGGATTTTAAGGGAGTGAAACTCTTCTGCATGATATTATATTTTGGTTTTATGTCATTATACATTTGTTAAAACTAATGTAATATAAAATACAAATATTGAACTCTGATGTAAACTATATACATAGATTGATAATAATTTGTAAACAAAAGTTCATCAATTGTAACAACCGGAAGAGGCTGGACATGTATGAGACTAAGAAGTACTTGAGAAATCTCTATAATTTCTATCCAAATATGCTACTAACCTAAAAAGTCCATAAAAATGTAATCTCATGAAGGAAACGTGTAATCTTTAAGCATAAGTTTAATTTTAAGAATTTTACTACAGAAAATTGGTGTAGAGTAGATTACAAGGTCTTGCTAAATTGCTGAGGTTTTCATTAAATTGCTGAGGTTGGCCTCAAATCTCTGATCTTCCTGTCTCAGGCTCCCAAGTACAGAAATTATAGACTTCTACCACCACTCCCAGGTGAGGGTCCTGCCCTTCTGATTTAATCAATTTCCATAGACCATATCTCTTATATTATTTCACTGGAGATTAAATTTCAACATGAAACCAGGCATGCATAATCCCAGTGCTTGAGAGGATGAGATGGGAGGATCATGGGATTGAAGACAGTTTCAGTATGTATTGAGATGCTCATCAAACTAGCAAGACCCAGTGTCAAAACGAAAAGAATAACAAGGGCTGGGAGTGTAGGTTGGACGTAGAATGCCTCTGGGTTCAAGTCCTAGTACCAAAAACAAACAAACAAACAAAAAAACACATGAATTTGAAAGGATACCATCCTTCTAGCCATAACACTATACTTAAGTTATCTTCTCAAGATTTGAAGATGTAACAAATAGATTTTTTTGTCTTGAACAATCCATGTCTTAATGAAATAAATAGTTAAATGCTAGACTCAGTCCTTCAATAATATTTTATTTATTTATATTTTTATAATAAAGGAGATAAGCTAGGCATAGTAGCGCATACTTGTAATCCCTGTACTTGGGAGGATGAGAGAGGAGGATTAAAGTTTAAAGACCATCTTAACCCCTTAATGAGACTCCCAGCAATCTATCAATATCCTGTTTCAAAAGTTAAAAAAAGAGTGAATTAAATACACCTTTATAAATGTTGTAGAAGTTGAAAGTATAAAAGTTTTTTGTTCTTATGTTTTTATTCTGAGTTCTAGATTGATAGAATTGACCTATTTCATATGACAGTGCATTTCCCATCCCTGGATAATTAAAACCACTTCTAACAACTAGACCCAATTAGCCAGAACTATACTAAAATCTGAACTGAAAAATCCTTTGAGATTCTTGTTAATGTAAACTCTTAATTGCATTATGGTCTCAGTCACTTTAAATCATTCAAATTAGAATCAAGGTTACAAAAATTACCTACAGTATATTTGATCTGAAAATTTTATTGTCATTAGAATTTGAACCTAGTAAACCATGATGCAATTTTTGGAAACTGTCAAATACTTTGATGGTTCAGAGATTTTACTCAACTCACAAGCTAACAAGTTGGCCTGCCACTTGTGTCATAGATGCTGTCAAAAGACATGAGAATTGTGGATCAAAGACAATGTGATATAATACTCAGAGTAACCGCAATAATCAGAATATCAGCATTTGTAGAGGTTTCTTGAGTTCCAGTTCCCACAGGGCAATATAAAGAATACCAAGTAATGCCTCTGCACAAAGTAGATTGCATTATAGGAGAGGAATCTTTAGAGTAGCCAAATCTTTTATATTGGACAATAAACCTGTCTGGCCTTTGTCTGAGAAAGAGATATTATGTTTAAGGATTGTTCTTTCAGAAAGCATTTTAGAAAAAAAATAGTCCTGAATAAGCATGTCTGTTTATGATATATTTGGTGAAATATCAGATCAATGGAAAATTGTCTCCTAACAGAATTTTACCCACAGTTTATAGATAGTAATAATTGTGAATTACACTTATGCAGTGTTTATTGTGTACTAACAATTTTTGAATATCTTCACCTCTATGAATTATTTGATCCTCTTCCCCACAATAATATGAGTTACGTACCCGAATTAAAATTTCTACTTCACATATTGAGATACTAAAGCAAAGAGGTTAAAAAAAGATATTAGAGAAACTAAGCATTGATGAGTCTAAATTTCACTCAACTCATAAGCTAACAAATGTTACATAGGAATAACTGCAACTCAGTATGAGTTAGAACATAAACCCAAATACTAATTTCTATCCTCTTCTATTATTCAATATACCATAGTACCTCTTTAAGTTATTACTTAAGTATTAGTATGTGCTGTTATATGATATGTTAATATATCAAATTATCCTGTATCATATACAAGACAGGTCCTTGTTCTTTGAGAAAATTTCTCCCTCAAAGCGCCTTCCACATCAAGCTAAGGAAGTTTTGACAAATTTATGTAGTGTATTTTAAGTCAGGGAGTCCTTAATAATGAACATGTAGAGAATATGTTAAGGAGACAGTCAATATCTATACCACATATGGATGTTTGATCTGGCCCTTATATCATTCATATCCTCTTTATTAAAGTTTTGGGATGATTACAGCTTTGAGGCAAGCCTTAGCAATTTAGCGAAATCCTTAGCAACGGAGTGAGAACATGTTTCAAAATAATTTAAAAAAATTAAAACGGGCTGGGGGTGTAGCTCAGAGTTGGAATGCCCCTGGGTTCAATACCCAGAATCACAATAAAATAATTAAAAAACCTTTGGAATTCCATACTCTATCTCTTCGTTTCTGAAATCTGGGTGAATATTTGGCACTGCCTTTTCATTTAGTATTGATCTTTCAAAGATTTTTAATTTAATTTGAATATTCTATTTGAATTTCTATAATTTTGCTAACAGAGTCCTGATTCTCCATCTCTACCACAAGGATATTGTGAGGGATTTTATAACATCTCTTAATGAAGTTCTTACATTGTTTTTAGTGCTCTTCCTCTCATCTAACATTCTATGAAAAATGAACCCTGTCAAAATTAATAAATGAGGTGACATTGCCTTGACTTTTTCGTAATTAATCCATAATGGTGCTTGGTAAGTATCTCTCCATATCTAAATTCTCATTAAAGTTCTTGACAGGGATTAGTTTATCTTAAATGCATTAGCTTCCTCTGCTGTCCATTGAAAAGCATGATTGTGAGAGAAAATGCATGGTACAGGCACTGAGCAGTAAAAATGTGGATGTTGGTACATTTGTTTGCCTTTGGGATGAAATGGGAAGGTTTATAGTATCATGAAAAGTGTGCAAAATAAGACTCAGATATCCCTATGTTTCATACATAGTATTGGGCAAGAAAGAATGAGGGAAACAGTGTCCAATTTGTAATGCCTTTGTAAGGATCAGAAGCCACAGAAATCAAAATAAAAGGATTACTTTTCCAAAAACATTAGATTTGTAAGTATTCAACTATTTTATTGTCAAATGGTAATGGAAGAAAAGTAATAGACAAAAAATTAAAATTTGTATCTATTATTATAATACACAATTATTATTTAGCTCCCAAGTACTAGGATTACAAGTGTACATCACCATGCCCAGCTTAGTATGTAGTTTGTCTCTCTCTCTCTCTTTTCTTTTTTTTTTTTGTACTGAGGATTGAATTCAAGGCCATTCTACCTCTGAGATACACTCCCAGAACTTAAAAACAAACAAACAGGGTCTTATTAAGTTGCTTAAGCTGGCCTCGAGCATGCTATGCTTCTGTCTCAGCCTCCTTACTTTATGTGCTGTGATTTCAATCATAGACATAGAAAAAAATATTAAAATTATGTTGGAGATTATGTAGGATTGACCAAAAACACAGCTGAGGCAATTATTTTAGTTACAGAAAGTTTCAGTTGTCAAACAATCAAATAAATGACTTGATCTTAATTGCCTATTAAGATGAAAGCAACAGCTAGCAAGAAGACACCTTGATTCAGATCAGTTATTTTAATGACTGAATCAGGCTGTACAGTGATTCAAATTTGAGGGATTAACTGCTACTGAGTTTAGAAGTAAATCAGCTAGTGTGGGATGCACCATTTATATATGACATATGTCAGAAATCACAGTGACAGAGTTAAGACAAATAATATTAATATTAGCATATAACAATTGTAGAGTTCAATTTAATTTATAATGCACTCTCACAAGTGACCCAAATTAGTCTTTACAAAATCATATCAGATACCATTGTCCTTATTTTATGTTGAGAAATTGTTTTTCAAATAATACAGTATAAGTACCTTATCTAAAGTTATATATTTGATGAGTGTTGCAGTTCCAACTGAAGCTTTGAATTGTATCCAGTGGCTTCTCAATTGTTCTCACTTTCCACCTACAAATATCAAGTGAACTTCTCCTAAACTATATTATTCCTAAAAAGCTACAGTTATTAAATAAATTTATACTTTGAAACCTAGATTATAGTTTTATATTTATCATTGAGAAGGATGATAATTTTTTTTTTGAGGTACTGGGGATTGAACTCAGGGGCATTCTACCTCCAAGCTACACCCCCAGCCCTATTTTTTTATTATTTATTTTGAAACCAAGTCTCACTAAGTTGCGGAGTGCCTCACTAGGTAGCTGAGGCTGGCCGCGAACCCGGATCCTCCGGTCTCAGCCTCCCGAATGCTGGGATTACAAGCGTGCGCTACCATGCCCGGCTATTAGAAGGATGATAAATTTTTATTAGTTATAAAGAGAAGTTTATTTCAATTTACAGTTCTTGTGGGGGAGAAGACCAAAATCATGTCACTGGCATCTGCTTAGTTTCTGATTCCAGCTTCATGCTGCATCACAATATGGTGGAGAAGGGAAGAAAGGAAAAAAATCACATGCAAGAGAAGCATATGTGAAAGAGATTGACATAAGGGAATCTCATCCACTGTATCATAACTCACCTGTAGTATAAAAGTAAATCCCATGAAATATAACTCATTCCCAAGAGTTCTAATACAGTCCACAGAGAACTAACCCAGTGTCTGGAAAGACATTAATCTCTTCATGAGGATGGTGTCCCCATAACATAATTATCTCCCACTAAGGCCCCACCTCTTTTGAGGCCCCTTCCCTCAAAACTATTACCTTGAGAACCAAGCTCCCAGCATGTGAAACTTTGGGAGACAAACCAATTCCAAATATTGGTAACTGGAAAATTATTAGAAAGTCAAGGTCAAGTTCTCAATCCTCATCCTATTAAATCAGAAGCGGTAGTATATACCCCAGCCTTTATCTTCCCAAGCTTTCTAGATCATTGTGAAGCAGGTTAAAGTTTGAGAACCACTGATCTGTCCACTAGTTGACCACCTGGAAGAAAGCCAATTTAATGTCATAATAAATTAGTAGAACTTATAATAAGTTTATAGCACTGGTAGTATTTTCAGTTGAAATCTCCTAAGTTCTTTTTTTCATGACAATTCTTTAACTAAATGAAGGGAAATTTGAACAAACTTTTCTGGCAAAATGTTTCACATGGAGACTGTTCTCCAATGCATCAGGAAACGGTAGCTATTCATGACAGATTGATTCTACTAGTCAGCATTTCTGATGATGTTTTCTGCAGTCAGATTTTTTTAGTTTCAATTTTTCATAGATACTCTCATCATTTATGCAGAGTCCTTTGTGTCATTATTTCCTGGTTCATCCATTATCATAAATCAATTTCATACATGATTATAATCACTATTTTGATTACTTGTCCCCCTGAGTTTCTCACAAAATATTCTTCTATGTATTTCAAGAATTCCAGATCTTCCCCACGTTCTCATTGTATACACTTGATTGATTATAATTTTCTCAGAGGATGAAACATTAATTTCTATGAAAATGTACATGAAGCTACTAAATACACCTAATAGTGACCATATCTTCATGTGAGTAGTCTTTAGGCCCAGGCAACACAGGTCAATGATTTAACCTGTATGGGATGACTAGCACCCAACTTCTAAACTACTTTATGGGCACTCATATCATAGGACTAGATGAATATTAGTCTAATTTCAGCATTTTGGGGGCTTCCACTTAGGCCCATCATGCTATGTACAGACCTGCCTTAGGTGTACCCTATGACACAAGCAGTAACCAAACAGCAAATGTTGGTAAGGATGTGTTAATAAAATGTTACCATGCATATGGGAGTGTCCACATGAGTACCATGCCCTTCAGTATGGAAATATACAAAGGAGGAAGAAGGGGAGAGAAGACCACTGGCACCTGATTAGTGGTATGCGTTTTCTATGTCTTCTGCCTTCTAAATGAGAAGTAAAAAGCATCTATGATTTCAAAATTCAAACCTGCCCTTCCAGGTGATTAGGAAGGTACCTTGTTTCTTAGTATATTTATAACCTCTGAATACATACATTTATGGTATGAGCCTTTATTTTTTCTTATTCAATGGTCCACAAATGTTATTGATGACTTGAGCATATGCCAATAACATATTGAAAATGACATAATAATGTCATATAGTATGTCATTATAGTCATCAGAGTCTTTATGAATTTACCTTATATATATATTTTTATTTTTATTTTTTTGCGGTACTGGGGATTGAACTCAGGGGCATTCTACCTCCGAGTTATACTCCTAGTCCTATTTTTTATTCTTTATTTTGAAATAGGGTCTCACTAAGTTGTGGAGAGCCTCACTAAGTAGCTGAGGCTGGGTGAGAACCTAGATCCTCCAGTCTCAGCCTCCCAAGTACTGGGATTACAAGCATGCACCACCACGCCCGGCTCAAATTTACCTTATATTTAAATGGCTTCCTAGCTTTCCTCTGGTAGATATCCTAAAAGTAAGATAGCATATTGAGAAAGCCATATTTAAAGTAATGAACCACAGGTATATACACACAGTGGAATTATACCTGCCATAAAGAACAAAATTTTGTCATTTACTGAAAAATGCATAGAACTAGAGAATATTATGCTAAATGAGATCAGACAGTCTCAGAAAGTCAAGGGTTGTATGTTTTAATATTATAGTTTGGCTGAAGATGTATGTGAGGGGAGACTAGAGACAGTAGATGAACGAAGAAGCTCTTAATTCAACACCTGTTTGTTGAGAACCTATCAACTAACAGCCCCTGACCTAGGATCTGTAGTCAGTGAGGCACACAAATGATGACTCTACACAAATGATCGCTCTGTCTTTGAAATCTCACAGTCCAGGAGGGGAGGCTGACCTTTAAAGAAATAGCTACAGTACAATGGGATTAGTGTTCAGTGAACAATTTCAGCATAGAAAACAGATCTGTTAAATGCCATAAATGAAGACTTGAATTCATGGGAAGTGAGAATGGGAATGGAGTAAGAGGAATGTTCCTGGAAGACACTGTAGAGGTTCAAAGAAGGGGGCTTTGTGTTAAGAAGACAAAGGGAGCAGGATACTTCTAAGTTGGCATCTTGTATTTACCTGGAGGAAACAAAGTTCCACTAACCAAGTCAGGAAATGCAAAATGAGGGATTGGTTTAGTAGGAAATACAATAATTTATTCATATTGAGACAATTACTTCCTTGAGACCCCAGGCAGAAATAATAGCACAAGTTTATTGAATGAATTATGCCTTATGAATCTCACAACTTGTTTTCTAAAATAACTCCATTCTTCAGCATAAGGAATCACTAAAGTTAAAATGGCAGGCAGGCAGGCAGGCAGGCAAGCAGGCAGGCAGGCAGACAGACGTTCCTTCAATTTTGGATGCCAGAATATACATGTAGGTGTAGAGAAAAAGTGATAATCTAACCCTTAAGAAGACAGTGTACAAAAACTAAAATTGGTGGCACAGGACCAGAAAGCAATTTAGACCCAGCATTGACAAACAATATTTATATGACTGCTCAGAATGAATACACAAGGCTTTGGGCTGAGATGGTCCTATCTGCAGAAGCCTTTTGCCACACTCTGCTTGAGCCTTCAGGAAGCTACTAGGACCTCTGGAATTTCCTCCAAGAAAGAAACATTCTGCTCCTGCTCACTATCTTTCGAGTTTCAGGAAAGAACTTGGTATTTTGCTATGCTGAGAAGAATAGAGCGCGGATCTTTCCCTTGCAGCAGGTGAGAGCAACTGTCAAAGCTTTCTGCTCATGATGGGAAGTAGGAAGCAAAATCATGAAGCTCATGTACTTCTAGTTTTGACCCCTGTTTCCACCAGCAAACAATCAGAGTCAGTTTTGTCAGGAAACTTTGTTTTTTTGTTTGTTTGTTTTTTATTTTTTATTGGTGCATTGTAATCATACATTTTTGTTAGGTACAAGCTGGTAAAGGCATACATGCACACATTTCTCATTTAACCCTTCCCCAATCCTCACCACACTCCCTTGCCCTCCTTCCTTCTCAAGTTCAGTTTAGTGGTTGTTACACAAATGCCTGCAATGAGGCCAGTGATTGCATTTTCATAGACTACTGAGAAGCTGTGGGAGAAACAGCAGTCGAAGAGTCGTCAAAGAGACTTGCAGACTCTCTGATAACCAAGGCAGTGACCTAGAGAAGAAATACTAGAATCTTTCCTTATCCTCTTAGGGATTGGACAAATCAATGTGTTTGATTATAAAACTCACTAAACTTTAAGGCAGAGGAAAGAACAAACAATGGTTATTATTGGAAAGAATCAACTCAAGAAGTCCGTAGTCTTAGTTATATTTCCAATGCAAATTTTCTTATCTTGAATGCTAGCTTTACTAGTCAGTTTTGTGCACATGAAAAATCATTGAATAAGTGAGGACGTTTTGTGCTACAGAAAGAAACAATTCCCAAATCTCAGTGATATAATGTAATAATCGATCATTCGGACTGTGCATCCTTCTCAGGAACAAGATGCTCCAAACTAGAATCAAATAAAAAAATGGTCAGCACAGTCCTGTAATCCCAGTACTTGGGAGTATGAGATAAGAAAATTACAGGTTTGAGGCCAGCCTCAGCAATTTAGATAGCCCCTTAGCTACTTAGGGAGATCCTGTTTCAAAATTAAAAAAAAATAAATAAATAAAAAGTCCCAGGGATGTAACTCAGAGGTAGAATGCCCCTGAGTCAATCTCCAGTACTACCTCCATTTTTTATTTATAAAAATGAATGAATGAATGAATGAATGAGAGAGACATTGAATTTTAGGGAGATTTTGGTATAGAGGAAATTCCATTAGAGATGGACACAGAACATGGGCTTTGAAACAGGAAGCAATATTCATCCCAGAGGCTGTTCCATCACTTTTGCAGACTCTACTTCATTAACACTTGTGTTGAGCAGTCCAAAAAATCTGAAGGTTAGGGACTAATTGATTTCTGACATCACTGCAGTATGGTTTTGTTTTCTATCAGTTTTTCTTTTTCTATTATTGCTTTCAGCATAAGGAAAGAAAGGTCTTTGTTTAAATGATTATTGGTCTTATGTTATTAACCAAAATATATTATTCAAAATGCATGTAAAATGAATATTTGCAGTAGTCTGAAAAGAGAACAAAAATAAATTGTAGTTTAAATATGTTTTATTTAGTAATTTTGTTCTAGTTATAAAGTTTAGAAGACTTTAAAAACCATGGGCCCATAAGATGGTTGGCAAATTGTCTATATAGCATTAAAAAATAAATCATTGACACTTGAAATCACTTCAAATACAAGTTTGAAGGAGGAAGAAGAACATAATTGAGCTAAGAAGTCTTAGGAAATACACTGTCTTTGAGAATTCTTAGCCTAGTATTGCTCAAACTCATCAGTCTACTTTTCCTCGGTTGGCATCAAATACTAGAGCAATAAACTCAGCAGAAACTACATAAAGAAAGTCCTGGGAGGAGCCAGGAATGGATTCCTATCTGCTTTTCCAGGTTTTAAGCCCTTGTATCTGAGCGTCACACCATTATGGTTTTATTTTTTTTTATTGTGTGCACTGTACTTTTACATCATATTCAGGTAGAGTGTCAGAAAATACATGTACACAACTGTGTACATGTCCCAGGTTCCCCCACCTCACTCTCACCCCACAAGTCTTTGAGATTGGAAGTGGTAATTTTGTACACATTCCTAGCATTATTTCTACTATTACATTCTTTATGACTTCATCTTCCCCTCCCTTCGTAATCTTCCTGAGTCACTCCCCTGGAGTCTCTGCTCATCTACCTGATGTTGCCTTTATTTCCAAATATCTCTATAGCTTCCACATATATGAGAGAACATACATCTACTCGTTCTTTGGAATTGGGTTTACTCAGTATAATATTCTCAAATTCCATCCATTTTCCTACAATTGGTATAATTTCGTTCTTCTTTATGCCTGAGCAAAATTCCATTGTGCTTTTATACTAAAGTTTTGTCATCCATTTATCTGTTGATGGACATCTAGGCTATTTCCCTAACTTGACTATTATAAATTGTGTTGTTATGAGCATGGATATGCAAGTATGATTATAATATTTTGATTTCATTTCCTTCGGCAATATGCCCAGAAGTACTATTGCTGGGTCCTATAACAGTTCCATTCCCAATCTTTGAGAAACCTCCACACTGATTTCCAAAGCATTTGTACTAGTTTTCAGACCCACCAACAGTGTAATAGGGTTCCTATTTCCCCAGATCCTCACCAGAATTCATTATTATTTCTGTTTTTGATGATTGCCATCCTCAATAACTGGAGTGAAATGGAATCTTAGTGTAGTTTTGATTTGCATTTCCCTGATTGACAAAAATATTTTTCCTATATTTTTGGCCATTTGTATTTCTTCTTTTGAAAAGTATATATCCAATTTAGTTGTTGTCCATTTTTAATTTTTTAGTGTTAGTCTTTTTAAGATCTTTATATATTCTAGATATTAAACCTTTGTCAGGTGGATAGGTGGGGAAGATCTTCTCCCATTCTGTAGGCTGTCTCTGTAAAATCTTGTCCCTTTGCTGAACAGAAGCCTTTTAATTTAATTATAGCCAATTAAGTTTTGTTTTAATTTTCTGAGCTTTTGGGGTCTTATTGAGGAATTTTCTACCTGTACCTATGCTATACCCTCTTCCAGCAATTTCAACATTTCTGGTCTAATTTCTAGATATTTGAATCATTTTGAGTTGACTTTTGTGCAGATTGAGAGGTTAGGGTTTAATTCCATTTTTCTACATATGGATAGCCAGTTTTCCCAATAGTATTTTTTAAAAAGGCTGTCATTTATCCAGTGTTTGGCACCTTTTCAAAGATCAAGCAGTTATAGATATGGGGCTTTGTTTCTGAGTTTTCTATTTTATTCCATTGGTCTATATGTCTGTTATTGTGCCAATATCATGGTGTTTTTATGACTATCGCTTAGTAGTACAATTTGAGGTCAGGTATTGTGCTGCCTCTGGCATGGTTCTTATTACTGAGAATTGCTTTGGCTATTATGGGTGTTTTTATTCCATATGAATTTTATAACTGATTTCTTTAGGTCTGTGAAAAATGACAATGTATTTTGATAGGGACTGCATTAAATCTTTAGACATCTTTTGGTAGGATGGCCATTTTGATTATATTTATTCTGACTATTCAAGACGATGGGAGATCTTTCAATATTTTAAAATATTTTTAGTGATTTATAATTTGCGTTGTAGAGGTCTTTTATCTCCTTGATTAAATTTATTCCTATGTATTTTATCCCTTTTGAGGTTATTGTGAATAGTTATTTTTTTTTGTATTTCTTTTCCAGTGGTATAAAGGAATGCTAATGATTTTCATAGGTTGATTTTGTATCCTACTACATTACTGATAGTATGTATCACCTCTAGAATTCTTCTATAAGAGCTTATTGGATCTTCTATGTAAAGGATCATGTCAAAGATAGTTTCCGTTCTTATTTTCCTATTTGTATTCCTCTGATTCCTTTCTCCAGTTTTATTGCTGAAGCTAGAGTTTCTAACTGTGTTGAACAGGCGTTGTAACAGTGGACAACCTTGTCTTGTTCTTGATTTTAAGGAAAATTCTGTCAGTTTTTTCCCATTCATAATGTTGCTGGCTTTGTGTTTGTTGTATAAAGCTTTAATGAAGTCAAGGTAAGTTACTTCTATTCCTAATTTCCTCAACATTTTTTATCATGAAAGGGTGTTGGATTTTGTCAAATATTTTATCCTCATCTATTGATATAATCATGTGATTTTTGTCCTTAGCTCCATTAATGTGGTAAATTACATTTATTGTTTTGTGAATGTTGTACCAGCCTTGCATCACTGAGACGAAGCCTACTTGGTCATGATGACATACATTTTTTATGTAGTTTTGGATGTCAGTTGCTAATACTTTGTTGAAAGTTTTTGTATCTATATTCCTCAATTATATTGATCTGTAATTTTCTTTTCTCATGGTATATTTATTGGTTTGGGGATTAAGGTGATGCTGTCTTCATAGAATGAATTTGGTAGTTTTTCTTCTTTTTCTATTTCATGGAATAGTTTGAGGAGCATTAGAATTAGTTCTTCTATGAATGTCTTATAGAATTCAGCTGGGAATCCACCTGGGCCTATAATCTTCTTTGATGGGAGACCTTTTATTGCTGTTTCAATTTCTTTGCTTTCTATTGTTTGCTTAGGCTTTCTCTATCCTCTTGGTCCAGTTTAGATAAGTTGCAAGTGTCTAAGAAATTATCAGTTTCCTCTGGGTTTTATATTTTATTGTAGTATAAGTTTTCAAAATAGTCTTTAATAATGCTTTGGATTTACACATTATCTGTGGTCATATTTCCATTTTCATCTCTTATCCTTGAGATTTGGGTCTGTTCTTTTTCTTTTTGTTATACTGGCTAAGGGTTTGTCAATCTTACTTATCCTTTCAAAAACAGCTTTTTGTTTTGTTGATGTTCTGAATTCTTTTTTTTTGTTTTCTATTTCATTTATCTCTGTTATTAATCTCTATTTCATTAATCTCTGCTCTGGTTTTAATTATTTCCTGCCTTCTGCTGTCTTTGGGATTAGTTTCTTCTTGTTTTTCAAGGGCTTTGAGGTGTAGCATTTGATTATTTATTTTAAATATTTCTGTTTTTCTTATGTGGGTGATTAATGCTATAATTTTTTCTTAACACCACCTTCAAGGTATCCCTTAGATTATGATATGTTGTGTCTTTATTTTCATTTTATTCTAGGAATTTTTAAATTTATTTCATTTCTTCTATGATCGAATCTTCATTCTCTAATATAGCATTCAGTATCCATGTATTTGTGTAGTTTCTATGGGTCTTCTTGTGTTGATCTCTACTTTTAATCCATTCTGATATGAGAGAATGCAGAGAATTATATTGATTTTCTTGAACTTGTTGGTGCTTGTTTTGTGGCCTAAAATATGGCCTATTTTGGAGAAGCGTCCAAGGACAGCTGAGAAGAATGTTTATTCAGCTGTTTTTGGATAGAATATTCTGAAAATTTCAATTAGGTCTAATTGTTTTATAGTGTTCTTTAGATCTGAGTTATCTTTACTAATCTTTTGTCTGGACAATTGATCTAACAGTCTAAGAGGTGTTTGTAGTCTCCTAGGACTATTGCATTGAGGTCTATCTGGGACTTCAAGTCAAGAAGAGTTTGATTTACATAGATTGGTGGACTAATATTAGGGGTGTAAATATTTAATATGGTTATGACTTGATTTTGGATAGTTCTTTTTGTCAGTATAAAGTGACCATCTTTGTCCTTTCTGACAAGTTATGACTTAAAGTCTGTTATATCAGATATGAGATTAACCACACCTGCTTGTCTACTGTCTCTATTTGCATGGAGAATCTTTTCTATCCTTTCACCTTCAGTTTATCAATCTCTGTCCCTTGGACATTGTTTTCTCTAAGAGCTTGAAGTGCATCACTCCCTGCTCTTCTGGCTTTAAATACTGGGTTGAGAAATCCGGTGTAATTTTTATTATTTTACTTCAGAATGTCAGCTGGATTTTTGCTCTTGACTCTTATTATTCTCTCCTTAGTCTCAATATTTTACATTTAGATTATAATGTGGCATGTGGATTTTCTTATTTGGTCTTGTATGATTGGGGCCCTGAATGTCCTCATCTTGATCCAAGTTTGATAAATTTTCTGGTATTATTTCTCTGAAGAGATTCTTAATTCCTTTTGTCTGTGCTTCTATACTTTCTTCAATGCCAATTACTTTTAGGTTTGGCCTTTTAAAATGATTTCAAAGTTCTTTGATTTTGCGATCCTACTGTTGTGTTGTTTTTATTAGTTAATGACTATATTTTTAGTTTTGAATGCATTATCCTCTATGGCTGAGACTATTATTTCCATGTGGTTTATTCTATTGGTGATAGCTTCAATGGAGTTGTTTATTACCTCTTTTCATTCATTCAGATTTTTTGTTACTTCTTTATAGACATAGTTCTTAATTTCCTGATTGTTCTCTCTGATTTTCTCCCTCAGATCATTAATCATATTGAATATCAAAATTCTGAATTCTCTGTCTGGCACCCTCTGCACTTCTATTTCAGTGAGTTCTGTTGATATGAGGTTGTGGGGATCAGTTTTAGTTTTGGTGGAATTTTCCCCCACATTTCAGGGGTTTTAGAGACTGTGGTGAAGTATGAATTCGTTTTTAGTCATATGATTTTATAATTGGGTATTTAATCTCAGCCCTCAATGCTTCCTTCAATGGTGATATTGCCTGGCACAACACGGATATTTCAGTGTTTACTTTGCTCTAGGCTACCATGTGAGCTGGACAGAATTTATTGACTGTTCAAAAGGGTGATATGTCTTCTATTTCCCTGTTTTGTTGTTACCCAGAATGCTATGTGAAGCACCTGGTCTTTTCAGAGTTCCTTCTAATTCATAGGGAGATGCACCACTTCTCCCAGTGCTCACTGTCAGTATACTGGGAGTATATGGATAGAATTTGGTGGGTTATCCTCTGGTCTGCTGTGTATTTGATGAAACTGGTTTGCAGAATATTTGTTTCTTGATGTCCTGTCTTTGGAGTTCAGAATTTTTTACTCCAGGTGGAAGTTTATGTCCTATTGGACACTATCATTTTTTAGAGTGAAGGTTAGGGAGAAGATCGTGTAACAGAGACAGTCAAAAAGAAAAAAAGAATCAAAGGGGGGAGAGAATTACTGAATTTTCATCTATAAAGAGATGAATGCTTGATAATAGGAGAGTGAAATAAAGCAAAAGTGTAAGAAAAGATGAACATTCAGATAGAACTAGGCTATAGTATAACCTATGGACAGATCCACATGGAAAGATGGTCCCATTTAGAAAGGAAGAAACCTTGAACAAGACTAATAGCACATAAACAAACAAGATGGGAGAAAAACCTTAAAATACAAAACTAAACTAGTTGTAATAAAAATAAATATTAGATAATGATAAAAGTATAAGAGGTGAAGAGAAGAGATAAAATAAACAAACAATGGTGAAACGAGAAAACAGACCCCCAAAACACCACCAATAACAAAGAAATAGAAGTATTTTTTAGAAATAAATCCAACACCCATTCATGACAAAAGCACTGCAGAGAATAAGAACTGAAGGAACATATCTCAATATCATAAAGGCAATATACAAGAGGCCCACAGGCAACATCATATTAAATGGGGAAAAACTGCAAGAGTTTCCACTAAAAACAAGAACAAGGCAAGGATTGCCATTATTACCACTTCTGTTCAATATAGTAGTTGAGAATCTAGCCAGAGCAATAAAGAAAGAGAAGGAAATCAAAGGTGTAAAAATAGGAAAAGAAGAACTAAATCTACCACTTTTTACAGATGACATGATACTATACTTAGAAGACCCAAAGTAAACCAACAAAGTAAACCAAAAAACTTATAGAACTAATCAACAAATTCAGCAAAGTGTCTGGATACAAAATCAATCTTAAACAATCAGAAGCTTTCCTGTATGCCAACCATAAATACACTGAAAAAGAAATCCAGAAAACAATTCTACTCACAATAGCCCCCCCCCAAAATAAAATACTTAGGAATAAAATTAAACAGGAAGTTAAAGACCTCTATAAGGGAAACTATAAAAAGTTTCAAAAAGAAATTGAAGACCTTAGAAGATGGAAAGATTTTCCATGCCCTTGGATAGGCAGAATAAATATCATCAAAATGACCATTCTACCAAAAGTGATCTACAGATTCAATGTGATACCCATTAAATATCAAGGTAACTCCTTATAGACGTAGAAAAATCATTCCTTGAATTCATTTGGAACAACAAAAAGCCCAGAATAGCCAAATGAGTTCTTAGCCACAAGTACCATGCAGGAAGCATAACGATACCTGACTTCAAACTATACTACAAAGCCATAATAATAAAAACAGCATAGTATTGGCACAAAAACAGACACATAGACAAATGGAATAGAATAGAAGACTCAGAAGCAAATCCACACATTTACAGTCAATTGAATTTTGACAAAGGAGCTAAAAACATACACTGGAAAAAAGACAGACTCTTCAAAAAATGGTGCTGGCAAAATTGGTTAGCCATATGCAGGAAAATGGAAATAAACCCCACCTTCTTATGCAGCATAAGAGTCAATTCAAGATGCATCTAAGACCTGGAAGTCATTCCAGAGACCTTGCAGCTCCTTGAAGAGGGCATAGGACCAACACTTCAACACATAGGCACAGGTAAAAACTTTCTCAACAAGACTCCAAAGGCACAAGCAATTCAAAAGAAGATCAATACATGGAATTTCATTAAACTGAAGAGCTTCTGTGCAGCAAAGGAAACTATCAAGAACCTCAACAGAGAGCCCACAGAGTAGGAGAAAATTTTTGCCAGCTACTCCTCTGACAGAGGACTAATATCTAGGATGTACAGAAAACTCAAGAAAATCACAGCTAAGAAAACAAACAACCCAATCAAAAAACAAGCAAGGATCTAAATAGACACTTCACAAAAGAAGAAATGCAAATGGCCAATAAATGTATGAAGAAATGTTCTACATCATTAGCAATGAGAGAGATGCAAATCAAAACTACCTGGAGATTTCATCTAACCCCAATTAAAATGACAATCATCAAAAACACGGACAACAACAAATGCTGGCGGGGGTGTGGAGAAGTGGCAACCCTAATATATTGTTGGTGGGATTGCAGATTAGTGCAACCACTTTGGAAAACAGTATGTAGTATCCTCAGATGAACGGGAATGAACCTACCATATTGTCAGTTCGCTCCCAGCTCACCCCTTCACCCCTGATCGCCCCTCACCATAGGAAATGCCCACCAGCAGGTCCCCGGAAAAAGGAAGATTGCGCAGCACCCATGTCCCAAATGAGCCACGATGGGGACAGAGTATCTAGAGCTCTTCCATTTATTGCCCCGCAAAGTGGGGCTTAAATAAGGTGCCCAAGCCTATCCGAGTAAAGGTCAACCTGTGCACGCTGACCAGACCCAATCCTCATAGTGATCACGCGGAATAGTGCCAATCAGGAGCCTGATCACGCACTGTCCATGCACGTGGAAGTGCAAGTATCAAATCAATTCATCATTAAACAAATTAAGTCTCTGCCCTCCCCTCCTCTCCACTGTGCTATCTTCGTTGTGTCTGGTGGTGGCAGGGGGGCGTGGCCACCCGCCCTTTTTGCCCCCACACCATATGATCCAGCAATATCACTTCTTGGTATCTACCCAAAAGAATGGAAACCAAACTATCAGATTGATGCATGTGTATCTATGTTTATAGCTGCACAATTCACAGTTGCCAAACTATGGAACCAGCCAAAATGTCTATCAACAAATGAACAGGTTACAAAACTATGGGATATGTACACAATGGAATTTTACTCAGCCATAAAGAACAAAATCTTGTTATTTGCAGTGAAGCGGATGGAACTGGAAAACATTATGTTAAGTGAGATTAGTCAGTCACAAAAAGTAAAAAATTGCATGCTCTCCTGAATATGCAGAAGCTAGGGAGAAAGTGGGACATAAAAGGGACTCTAGATGAAGAAGGAGAAACCTTAGATGAGCAAAGAATGTGGCTTAACTGAAGGTGAAGGGAGGGGGCACCCTAATGCACATGATGTACTATCACAAACATATGAAAACCAATCACTAAACTGAACTTGAGAAAGAGGGAGGGTGAAGGAGTGGGGCGGAATTGGAGAAGGGTTAAATGAGAAATGTTTGCATGTATATCTTTACCAGCTTATACCTAACAAAGATGTATGATTACAATACTCCAATAAAGTGGGGTTTATTTCCATTTTCCTGCATATGGTTAACCAGTTTTGCCAACACCATTTGTTAAAGAGGCTGTCCTTTTTCCAGTGTATATTTTTGGCTCCTTTGTCAAAAATCAGTTGACTGTAAGTCTGTGGGTCTGTTTCTGAGTCTTCTATTCTGCTCCATTGGTCTATGTATCTATTTTTGTGCCAATACCATGCTGTTTTTATTACTGTGGCTTTGTATTAGAGTTTAAAGTCAGGTATTGTGATGCCTCCTGCATGATTTTTATTGCTAAGTACTACTTTGGCTATCCTGGGCTTTTTGTTTTTCCAGATGAATTTAAGGACTGATTTTTGTATGTCTGTGAGGAGTGTCCTTGGAAATTTCATGGGTATTGCATTGAATTTGTAGATCAGTTTTTGGAGGATGGCCATTTTGATGATATTTATTCTGCCTATCCAAGAGCATGGGAAGTCCTTCCATCTCCTAAGGTCTTCATCAATTTCTTTCTTCAGCTTTGTATAATTTTCCTTATAGAGGTCTTTAATCTCCTTGGTTAGGTTTACCCCTAAGTATTTTATTTTTCGGGGTGCTATTGTAAGTGGAATTGCTTTCTGGATTTCTTTTTTGATTGATTTGTCATTGGCATATAAAAAGGCTTCTGATTTTTTAAGATTGATTTTGTATCCGGACAACTTACTGAATTTGTTGATCAGTTCTATAAGTTTTTTGGTTGAGTTTGTTGGGTCTTCTAAATATAGTATCATGTCATCTGCAAACTCAAGGTGGATCAAGGACCTGGAAGTCAGACCAGAGACACTGCAGCTACTTGAAGAGAGCATAGGACCAACACTTGAACACATAGGCACAGGTAAAAACTTTCTCAATAGGACCCCCAAAGCACAAGCAGCTCAAAGGAAGATCAATGCATGGGATTGCAATAAACTGAAGAGCTTCTGCAAAGCAAAGGAAACTATCAAGAACTTCAACAGAGAACCTACCGAGTGGGAGAAAATTTTTGCCAGTTATACTTCAGATAGAGGTTTAATATCTAGGATATACAAATAACTCAAGAAAATCCCAACTAAGAGAGCAAATAACCCAATCAAAAAATGGGCAAAGGATCTAAATAGACACTTCAGAAAAGAAGAAATACAAATGGCCAATAAATGTATGAGGAAATGTTCCACATCATTGGCTATCAGGGAGATGCAAATCAAAACTACCCTGAGATTTCACCTAACTCCAGTCAGAATGGCAATCATAAATAATATGAACAACAACACCTGCTGGCGAGGGTGTGGAGAAATGGGAACCCTAATACACTGTTGGTGGGATTGCAAACTTGTGCAACCACTGTGGAAAACAGTATGGAGGATCCTCAGACGAATGGGAGTGAACCTACCATATGACCCAGCAACACCACTACTGGGTATATACCCAACAGAATGGAAACCAAATTATCAGACCGATGCATGCGTATCTATGTTCATAGCAGCTCAATTCACAATAGCCAAACTATGGAAGCAGCCAAGATGTCCAACCACAGATGAATGGATTACAAAACTATGGGATATGTACACAATGGAATTTTACTCAGCCATAAAGAAGAATAAAATCATGTTCTTTGCAGGGAAATGGAT
>PVLC010019552.1:0-30411 GCA_004027655.1 Graphiurus murinus
CTTGTAATCCCAGCATTCCGGAGGCTGAGACCGGAGGATCCGGGTTCGCGGCCAGCCTCAGCTACCTAGTGAGGCACTCCGCAACTTAGTGAGACTCGGTTTCAAAATAAAGAATAAAAAATAGGGCTGGGGGTATAGCTCGGAGGTAGAATACCCCTGAGTTCAATCCCCAGTACCGCAAAAAAAAAAAAAAAAAAAAGCCAACAATAAATATTATCAGATATTTGATAAAAAATGTCCACCCTAAAAAAAAGACAGGAAGGATGAATAACTTCAGAGAACAGAGATAACATAGAGAAGAAAATAAAAAAGATAATTAAAATATTATTCAGAAATATGCATACATACATATATATTTATAAAACAAGAATAGTTTGCTATGAAAAAAGTAAGCAATTAGAGGAAAGTGAGTGTTCATAGAAAATTAAAGATATACTGAGCCGGGTGTGGTGGCGCATGCTTGTAATCCCAGCATTTGGGAGGCTGAGACTGGAGGAACCGGGTTCACTGCCAGCCTCAGCTACCTAGTAAGGCCTTCCACAACTTAGTGAGACCCTGTTTCAAAATAAAGAATAAAAAATAGGGCTGGGGGTATAGCTCAGAGGTAGAATGCCCCTGAATTCAATCCCTGTACCACAAAAAAAAAAAAAAAAAGAAAAGAAAAAAGATATACTGGACAAATGTAAAAGAAAGAAGAAGAGTAGGAAAATAAAGAAATAAAGTTGAGGAATTCTCCTAGAAAGCAGAACAAAAAGCCAAGGAAATAAGCACAAGAAAGAAAGAATGACCTGGAGCTCCATTGGGATCTTGCTCAGCCATTCTGATGTATGAACAACCTGAAAATTTGAAGAAGTTCAATCCCTTGGAGGCAGTCCTTGATCAAAGAAGCTGGGAGCCCGTAGATAAATGTGTTAATATTCTATTCCTGAGGCAAACAATTCCATGGTGCTTCTATGTGATTTCCAAAGGATTCTCTAGTGGGATCCAGCCCCATAAGCCTTGCCTATAATACTACCAGTTAAATACACATTCTTGGATTCACTTTCCTTTTTTCCTCTTTCACCATTCCCAGTCCTTCCACCTCTCTTTCCTGGGGCTTTCCAAAAAAACTAGTTGACTTTCTATTTCTATGAGTTCCTCATCTGTGGATTCAACTAACCATGGTTCAAAAATCTTTTTTTAACTGTATCTATACTTAACATGTACAGACTTTTTTATTTTTTGGTCATTATTTCCTGAATAATATAGTATTACCATTATTTACATAAATTTGACACTATTAGGTATTATAAGTAATTTGAAAGCAATTTAAAATACAGGAGAGTATTACAATATTACATCTTATTTATTTATTTAAGTGGTACTAAGGATTGAATCCAAGGATATTCTGCCTCTGAACTGTACCTCCAGCTCTATTTTATTTTTTATTTTGAAACAGGGTCTTGCTAAGATGTTGAGGCTGGTCTTGAACCTGCAATCCTCCTGTCCCAGCCTCCCAAGTACAAAGATTGGAGGCATGTGCCACTATACCCAGCTATATTATACCATTTTATATAAGGGACTTGAAGACTTGAGCATCTGCAGATCTTCAGACTCTTTCTTTCTTTTTTTATTATTGTACTGGTGATTGAACCCAGGGCATTCTACCTCTGAGCTACATCCTCAGCCCTTTACATTTTTTTTTCATATATTTTGAAACAGGGTCTTGCTAAGTTGCTGAGGGTATTACTCAGCTGCTGAGGTTAGCCTCCAACCTGTGATTCTCCTATCTCAGCCTCCCAAATATTGGAATTACAGCCCTGCACCACCACACCTGGTATATCTATGGATTTTGGTATTTGCACGAGTCCTGGCACCAATCTTCAGTGAGTACTGAGAAACAATTGTACTTGCATGCAAGATCCTGTCTTGACCTCTGCTTTTGGAAGGAATCTAAGCTAAGACTTAAAGGTTCCCAAATATGTCACTATTACAAAAAAAGTCCACTATTACATGTGTTTTCTCATGGCCACATGTGAATTATTCTCTAGAATGTAAATCACAAAGTAGAACTACCGAATCACCTTATGTGTGCATTTTAAATTTTATTTGAAATTGCCAAGGTACTTTCCTATGTAAGTAGTACTAATATATATTGTTATCTGCATTGTTGAAAATTCCTAGTTCTCTATATTCACTTTACTATCAATATTGTCTGATTTTATTTTTTGCTATAACATAGAGCCTCTTTATTATTTTTGGTGTGGATTTCCTTGATCACTATCAAAATTAAAATATATGTTCATTATCCATTTTGTTTTCCCTTTATGTGAGTTGCTTATTCATATCTTGTCTTTTTGCTATGAATTTATAGCAGTTTTTCATATATTCTAGATACTATTCCATCATCTATTAAATATGTTGCAATTTTTTTTTTTGAGGTACTGGGGATTGAACCCAGGGGCATTCTACCTCGGAGCTATACCCTCAGGCCTATTTTTTATTCTTTATTTTGAAATAGGGTCTCACTAAGTTTCGGAAGCCCTTACTAAGTAGCTGAGGCTGGCTGTGAACCTGGATCCTCCTGTCTCAGCCTGCCAAGTACTGGGATTACCTTGCAAATATTTCTCCCAGTGTTTTGTCTTCTAATTTTGCTGGTGACTTAGTTCTAATTATTTATTTATTTATTCATTTATTTATTTATTTTGTGGTACTAGGGATTGAACCTGGGGGCATTCTACCTCCAAAATACACCCTCAGGGTCTTGCTAGGTTGATGAGAGTTTCACTACTTGTTGAGGCTGTCCTCAAACCTGCAATCCTACCGTGTCAGCCTCCCAACTACTGGAATTACAAGTATTAATCACAATGCCCAGCTTAATCTTTTTTTTTTTTTTTTTTGTGGTACTGGGCATGGACTCAGGGGCATTCTACCTCCTAGCTATACCCCCAGCCCTATTTTTTATTCTTTATTTTGAAACCGGGTCTCACTAAGTTGCAGAGGACCTCACTAGGTAGCTGAGGCTGGCCTCGAACCCGGATCCTCCGGTCTCAGCCTCCTGAATGCTGGGATTACAAGCGTGCGCCACCACGCCCGGCTCCAGCTTAATCTTTAAAAAATTTAAAGTCAGGCATGGTGGTGCATGCCAGTAATCCCACTATTTGGGAGGCTGAGACAGGAGGATTGAGGGTTCAAGACCAGTCTCAGCAACTTAGTGAGACCCTCAGCAACTTAGCAGGAATCTGTTTCAAAATAAAAAGGGTCAACAGTGTGGCTTGGAGGTAGAATGCCCCTGGGTTTCATCCTCAGTACCAACAACAATAATAGTAATTTTAATGTAATCAGTTTCATTTTTTTTCTCTTACCGTTTGTAATTTGTGTGTATGTGTGTGAGATTTTGTACATGTGTTAAGAAATGTATGTGGGAGTTTATATTGATATTTGCTGTTTTTCTTTTCCATGGTTTTACATGGTAGTCTTACATCTAGGTCTCTAATACACCTAGAATTTATTTTCTTTCTTTCTTTTTCTTTTTTTTTTTTTTTTTTTTTTTTTTTTTTTGCGGTACTGGGGGTTGAACTCAGGGGCATTCTACCTCCGAGCTATACCCCCAGCCCTATTTTTTTTATTCTTTATTTTGAAACCGAGTCTCACTAAGTTGCGGAGTGCCTCACTAGGTAGCTGAGGCTGGCCGCGAACCCGGATCCTCCCGTCTCAGCCTCCCGAATGCTGGGATTACAAGCGTGCGCCACCACGCCCGGCTCTCAGCCCTATTTTTTATTCTTTATTTTGGAACAGGGTCTCACTAAGTTGCAGAGGGCCTCAAAGTAGCTGAGGCTGGCCACAAACCTGTGATCCTCCTGTCTTAGCCTCCCAAGTACTGGGATTACAAGCATGTGCCACCACGCCTGACTTACACCTTATTTTCATGCATGGTGTGAGCAAGAACTGTTTTTGAGCTAACAAGCATTGAAAAGAAGCTTTTCTTTGCATTAAAAATGATTCTTGCAGAGGCATTTTGCATAATGTACATTTGTCAGACCTAGAAATAGTAGAAAGGTAGAAAAGGAAGGAGAATCAGAAAGAAGCCGATATGGTGGAGGAATTTCATATTTCATCCAAATGTGAGTACTAAAACCTTATTTGGGCAAAGGAATCACACAAAAAAGCATTCTGAAAAGTTTGCAGTGGTCCTCAGTTGCCTACAGGTGACACATTAGTGAGTACTTTTGGATTCCCTCCCTTCCTTTAGTCATTTGAAATATGCTCAGGGAAATTGCAAAACCTATGAAAGGGGAAAGTAGGTAACTTCAGTCTGAACCAAACACAGTGGGAAAAAAAAGTCTGTGGTAGGAAAATTACATTTCAAAGACTAAGCCAACGCATTTAGGATTTTCTGCTATTTTGGAATAACTACTCAACCTGAATTCATTCATTCATTCATTCAACAAACATGTATTGAGCATCTATGCCAGCCCAAAGACTCTCCTAGGTGTGTGAGAGCCAGAGAAATGAGTAAGTCCCCTCTCCTGGTGCTCAACAAGCTTTCTTCTAGGCAAAAAGACCACTATATAAGGGAACGAATCTCTATTCTATGTGGTAAACAAAGTGAAAGCAGCTACAATAGACGGTTCAAACTTGACACAAGGCAGGAGGAATGACATATCTGGGCTGCAGAGGTGAATGAAGTTGTTCCTGGAGAAGCCAGCATCTGAGGAACTAACCGAGGTGAATGGTAGTTGGCCAAGTAGACAAGGGAGTAGGTAAAAGGTATCTTCAAAGGGAGCAAAGGCAGCCAACTTGAGAGGCAATTGTGCCTCCAGGGGGTAGGGAAGGGTACAAAATGTCACACAAACAAATTCAACTTCTCTCAGTGTTCTATTTTTCCTCTTCAATGTGAACCTGTCTTAGTTCTGAAGAAAAGTTACATTTGTAGCAAATATGGGCTGAAATCTACCTTCTTTTGCATCTATATCTAGATTTCTTTTATTCTTCTAACAATTTTTGTTAGGTGTCTAGTGTGTCCCAGGTGCTACAGATACTCAAGATACTCTTGTGAAAAGACAACTAGAAATAGAGATGCTTATAAAACAGGCCCTCCAGCTTGTGAATGTAGCTCAATGGATAGAGCCCTTGCCTAGCATGCGTGAGACTCTGGGTTCAATCTCCAATATCATAATAACTAGCTAACTAAATAAACAAATATCCTTCAATGGAGGGTTGTACCCAGGTATTGTATGTGTAAATATAGCACCTGATTCTGCCTGGGACAATTAGGAAAGGGATTGAGGGAGAGGGTGCTTGACTTGACAGGTAAGTAAGTGTGCCAGGCAGAGAAGGAGGAAGGAAACCTTTGCAGGTGGTGGCTGCAGGATGTTGTACTACAAACACACACGGTCACCATGCTCCTTTCAGCTGCAACTGTCTCACTGAGACACCTGCTCAGGGAAGAGAAGAGCAAAGCTATCCTTGGAGGGATGGTGGCTGTTGATTGGACCACAAGTATCTTCCTCATAGGTAGACAGAGTCCTATGAAGTAGCCTGACACAAAGGACCTTACCCAATTAGGAGGCGCTGGGAACTGGATTCAGCCAATCAGACTAGATCTCTCAAGACTTCAGAGAATGCAAATTGATCTGTATTGTCAGAGTAGAAAGATAATGAAGACAGCGCTCAGAAGGGATGCTGCTTGAGTGCCTAGTACCTAGAGTTCCCTTGGACCTGGGATCCAGTTCACATGTGTCCTTACAATAAGGCTCTTTTCTTTCTCTAGTAGCCTCATGACTCCAAGTCTTGCAGCCAAGCCCTGCACTCTTCTCCACACACATATGAAGTGTGCAAAGGTAATGGAGGGTTGACAAGCCTAACATTTCAGGGCACTCGCAGAAATTTAGAGCAACTCAAGGTGAGGTATAAGGAAGGCAGTAAGAGTTAACATTTACTGAGCTGAGCATGTTCTATGTGCTGGGAACCATTTTAGGTGCTTCACAAATACAGGTAAATCCAATCTTCAGAAGAACCCCATGAAGTACTATTAGCTCCCATTTTATCACTAAGGAAAGCCAGGCACAGAGGTATAAAAAATATACCCAAATTTGCACAGCTAGGAAGTGACAAAGAATTTAATTGTAGGCCATTTGGTTCTAAAGCCTTCAAACTCAGCCATCCAGCACATTACTTCTGTAGACTTAAGAGACAGTGCTGTGCAGGTAGGCAGGGGGACAGATCATGAAAGACCTTTAATGCCTTGCTAAGGTGTCTATGTAATTCAACAAAGCAGTTCTTCACATATCTGCTTTACATATTGCATTTCTGTTTGAAAATTCCACTTAGATACAGGGTTCTATTCCTAAAACTGCTACAGGCAATGGCCATGACCAAGGACTTTTGAGCTAGAGGGTGATATGGTCTGATTTGTCTTTTTGGAATATCATGCTGGCAGAGGTGTGGAGAATGAATTGGTGGTGTCTACAGCAAGAGGCAGGGCTGTTGCATTAGTCTGAATGAGAGATGAAGAGGTCTGACGTAGAAGGTAATGGGAATGGAGAGCAGAAGTGGGCGTGAGATATGTTTAGGAAGGGAATCAACAGGAGTAAAAAGACTGATTGGATGTGGAGGAAGAGAGGGAGGTGGGGGTACAGGGTGGCCATTCAAGGGCGCATCTCATACACAGGCACCTTCTTTGGCGTGCATATGCTATGGAGGTAAGCAATGACAGCTGGAGAGGCGTACACGTCCTAGGAGTCACAAGTGCCTCTCCCTACTAGGTGACATCACACAGGGTCACATCTGCAAAATTCTTTTTTTTGCCTCTTACTCTGTCAGAGTCCTGCTCTGAAATGGAATGTTGTTTTATCTGTTACAGAAAGATTTATTATAAATAATCTAAATGGGGGATTCTCAGCCTGGGGTCTGCCATCTCACCCAAAGGAGAGGTCTGAAAATATGCAGAGATGGTGTTAGTTGTTTTGGGGGTTTTTTTGGTTTTTTTTTTTTGCGGTACTGGGGATTGAACTCAGGGGCATTCTACCTCCGAGCTATACCCCCAGCCCTATTTTTTATTCTTTTTTTTGAAACAGGGTCTCACTAAGTTGCGGAGTGCCTCACTAAGTAGCTGAGGCTGGCCGCGAACCCAGATCCTCCAGCCTCAGCCTCCCAAATGCTGGGATTACAAGCGTGCTCCACCACGCCCGGCTAGTGTTAGTTGTTACAATGGCCTCAGCCTGCTGTTGACCTTGAATTCTCAGGGACCAGAGTTGCTAAACATCATTTAATAGGAAATAAAAATAAAAATAAACCATTCTTCCCACGATTCCAACAGCATCACTTCTGAGGAAGACTAGAAGAACTTTGTGTTCAAAGGGAACCAGGTTTGAAACATCCTCTTTTCCTTCTGGCTGAGGCAAATCAGTTATCATTTTTGAGCTTTAGTTTCTTCATCTATGAAATGGGAATCTGTCAGCTGCCCGCTAGGATTCTCGTGAGGGTTCAACAAAGTAGCGTAGTACCTGAAGCACAGATTCCCAAAGTCAGTGCTACCCCGTGTTGAGGGTGGAGGGGCTGGATCAATGCGGGAGGCAGTGGTAGCCTCTGTTGCAATTGGAGGGCCTTAAATAAAAATAAGGGGGTGGCAGAAGTGTTGGGCACTGAGTAATTTTTTTTTTTTTCTGTAAAGGGAGTGGTGAGCTAATAAGTTTGGGAATCTATGGATATGGGGTTCTTTTGGTAAGAATAGCTTCCTTTCCTTGTTTAACATCACATCTCTTTTCTTGGCTTTCTTTTGTGGGTCATGAACCAGTGTGCTAATTTCCAAGAAGCAAATGTTCCCACCTCTCTTGTGATCCTGGGCACTAGGCGAGCCTGTGCAGTCCACTTCAGGGGTACATGATTGACAGGAAAATGTCCCTTGAAATAACTCATGAACAGCTTGTAGAAGTCAAGCTGTCAGAAATGCCAGCTCAGAAAGAGCTGTTGCCAGCATTAGTTGCTGTCATCTGTTATATTTATAGAGATGGGGCAGTGTGGATGAATGGATGGTTTAAGCTCAAAACTGGGGTGAAATTATGGAGAGGACAGCGACTACTTCCTTACATCAGAAATCAAAGAACTAATCATCCTACAAGGGTGTTTGTAAGCCCCTGGGTTTACTGAGGTGTTTTTTTGGTTTGGGTTTTGGTTGTTGTTGTTTTCAGTACTGGGGATTGAACCCAAGGGCACTCTGCCATTGAACTACATCCTCAGCCTTTTTTTTTTTTTTTTTTTGAGACAAGGCCTTGCTAGGCTGCCCAGGCTGGCCTTGAACATGGGATCCTCCTGCCTCAGCCTCCAGAGTAGTTAGGATTATAGGTATGTGCCACCCTATCCAGCTGCCTAAGATATTTTTAACTGGTCTCTTGAGGTGTTGATAAGAGGTACTTATCACTAATTAGCTCCCCATTATGCAAGTCCTTAGGGAGACACTTTATTTATACAACTTCTGTGCTGTACTTTGGATGTGGTTTATCTCCAAAAGATTTGGATGTGGGAGGCTTGGACCTCCTTGTGGCAGTGTTGAGGTGATGGTCCATCTAAGAGGATGTGGGTAGGCCACGGGGGGCGCAGTCCTTGGAAGGGAGTGAGGAAGTTCTGGTAGCACCTCAGTTCATTTCTGAGAGAGAGAGAGAGAGAGAGAGAGAGAGAGAGAGAGAGAGAGAGAGAGAGAGAGGTGTTATAAAAGGGTGAACCTGATCTCTGGTTTCCTTTCTTGCCATGTGACTACTCCCTCTCACAGGCCTGCCAGCCATGATGCCATCACCTTGATGTTACACAACCAAGAGGGTCTTCACCAGAGGTCAAAGGGGAACATGATCTTGGACATAGCAGCCTCGAAAACTGTAAGCTAAATAAAACTATTTTCTTATAATATTACTCAGCCTCAGGTATTTTTTATAGCAATGGAAAGCAGACACACTCTAAATGTTCATAGCCAATTTATGGTATGAGCATTTTGGTAGGTAATTCTTATATATTACCATTTTATTCTTATGTTAATTATATTATAGATGTGAACATTGACGCTGGGGAGGTGAAGTAGCTTGCCCAAGATGACACAGCTGTAAACAATGGAGCATGCGCGCATGTGTGTGTGTGTGTGTGTGTGTGTGTGTGTGTGTGTGTGTGTGTTTTACTGGGGGATTGAACCCAGGGACATTCTACCTCTGAGCTACACTCCCAACCTCATTTTATTTTATTTTTTTTTGGAAACAGGGTCTCATTAAGTTGCTGAGGCCAATTTTGAACCTGCGATCCTCCTGTCTCAGCCACCCAAGTGCTGGGATTACAGGCGTGAGCCACCATGCCAGCCAATGGAGCTTATTTTGACATTAGTGTATATTGGTATCTTTTCACAAAGGCTTTTTCTGGGTTTTATTTTTTTATTTTTTATTTTTTTTGCGGTATTGGGGATTGAACTCAGGGGCATTCTACCTCCAAGCTATACCCCCAGCCCTATTTTTTATTCTTTATTTTGAAACCGAGTCTCACTAAGTTGCGGAGTGCCTCACTAGGTAGCTGAGGCTGGCCGCGAACCCGGATCCTCTGGTCTCAGCCTCCCGAATGCTGGGATTACAAGCGTGCGCCACCACGCCCAGCTTTTTTCTGGGTTTTATTTTTGCTCTCTTTTGTAGATACCTCTGTTGGTGTTTGACAATGGCAATCCCCATCTCCCTTGAAGCTGTGCGTTTGGTGGTAGGGATCCCTATGTCCTGGGCATGGTGATGGGCTGGGTGTAAGTATCCCCTGACTAAGGGGTGCCCAGAACTGGTGGCTGAAGGTCAAATAGACAGACTTATGTGAGACTCTGATGGTGGCTGAAGTCATCAATGCAGTATAATGACCAGTGACCCCTTTATCTAGTGTTTGGGTTCCTCACTCATATTGATTAATAACTGCCATACTACTCATTAAATATTTTTAGTATTACCCCTAATTACATTATCAGGTTAAAGTTGATTTCAGAGTGCTGACCTTGTCCCACATATTATTATAAAAAAGGCTAGAAAAAGCAGTCTGTAACTTTTTCTGCATGTAACTAATCTATCACTGTATTTTTCAAGCCAGCTCAAATTTCATTTTCCATTTCTTGCAACTGAAAGCAACCTAAGTGACACATTACTAAAATGGATTTTAAAAATAAAATCGATCATTCATAATTCTGCCAACCAGTATTGTTAGCATTTTAATATATTTTCATAAACCTTTCCCCTCCATTGTAGCTATATATTTTTCACAGATTAGATGGTTTATACAATTTTGTGTCCCCTTTTTTTTTTTTATTTTTTGCGGTACTAGGGATTGAACTCAGGGGCATTCTACCTCCAAGCTATACCCCCAGTCCTATTTTTTATTCTTTATTTTGAAACCAGGCCCGGCTCTCCCCCTTTCTTTCTAAGTTTTCTCTTTGTCATTAAAAATTCTTTGTAGCCGGACGTGGTGGCGCACACTTGTAATCCCAGCATTCGGGAGGCTGAGACCTGAGGATCTGGGTTCGCAGCCAGCCTCAGCTACCTAGTGAAGCACTCTGCAACTTAGTGAGACTCGGTTTCAAAATAAAGAATAAAAAATAGGGCTGGGGGTATAGCTCGGAGGTAGAATGCCCCTGAGTTCAATCCCCAGTACCTCAAAAAAATAAAAATAAAAAATAAAATAAAAATTCTTTGTAGCTGGGCGTAGTGGCACATGCTTGTAGTCCTAGTACTTGGGAGGCTGAGACTAGAGGATCTGGGTTCAAGGACAGTCTCAGCTATTCAGTGAGGACCTCCAGCCCTATTTTTTATTCTTTATTTTGAAACAGGGTCTCACTAAGTTGCGGAGTGCCTCACTAAGCAGCTGAGGCTGGCCGCGAACCTGGATCCTCCAGTCTCAGCCTCCCAAATGCTGGGATTACAAGCGTGCGCCACCACGTCCGGCTAATGTAGTATATATTGTTAGTGGCATACTCATATCTCACCAGCATTCATCATTACCATACAAACCAATGATATCCCACTTTAAACACGTATGATTCTACTGAGGGGGCTTTCACTTGGTTCATGGGTAGGACAAGCCAGAAATGCTAGGGTGTGGAGGTTCCTGGGAGTGATTCCCTGCTGATGATGAATGGGTACCTGCTTATTGATTTAACCTCTGTTGACTTCCTTCCTTCCCTTGTCTCTCTTTTCTATCTCTATACTACTACTATCTGGGAACATCTTCCAAATAAGTCACTCATACTCAAATCCTTTTTTCATCCTAAGAATGCTGGTGTCAAAAGTGACTCAAGAGCCAGGCATGGTGGCACACGCTTGTAATCCCAGCATTTGGGAGGCTGAGACTGGAGGATCCGGGTTTGCAGCCAGCCTCAGCTACTTAGTGAGGCACTCCGCAACTTAGTGAGACCCTGTTTCAAAATAAAGAATAAAAAATAGGGCTGGGGGTATAGCTCGGAGGTAGACTACCCCTGAGTTCAATCCCCAGTACTGCAAAAAAAAAAAAAAAAGTGACTCGGGGAGGCAGATACTCAGTATGGGATTCTGAGATTGTATCATCTGCCAACCACATGTCAGCTAGTGGTACATGGAGTGGTAATACCAGCTCTCACACTATCTTATCATAATTAATATAACTCTTACCCACATATTGGAATGGGATACAGGTAGAAGGAGGTAAGGTGCTTATTCAATAGCTCTACTACCTGAAAGATGTGAGGGACAGTGCTAATCAGAGAGACAGCAGAGTTGGTTGGCTATTGTTATCTGCCATAGAAACCTAGAAGGAAAAAAAATAGCAAGCTCAAGTCAGCCTACTATGAAATCAGGACACATTGTGAAGGCCACGGGGCCTGCATGGCAATTTTTAAAAGTGATTCTCATCTCCTACAGCTAGTGGACACATTGTGTGAAAAATCAGGGCAAGATTTGATTGCATGAGTGATGAAGTTACAAAGGAAGATGAAATCATAGCCCTAACAAGTCTGTTATGCCAAAACCAAGGCCCTGGGAAGGTGAGACCAGGACCCTGATACACAGGATAGGAATATTTGGGGAGATGCCTTTGAGAACCTGGAACCCTCTGATACCGGTGTGCCCCCACACATACTTGTTAGAAAAGCAGCCTCCCACTGCTGGTCCTCCCCACTTCTAGACTGATAACTAGGGTCAGATCTCAGCATGGCTTCAGTGGAGCAGTATTGTCCTTGCCATGGAATAAAAGGGATTATTATCTGAAAGAGCTACAGGACATGACTCGCAGGTGGAAAATATTTGGAAATGTATTCTGAGGTTGCTGGACCATGGAAGTTAGACTGTAAGACTGGATATAAAATATGTAATGATATGGAGACACCCCGATGGCTTTGGATTTAACATTTTGGTAAGGATGCCCAGAGCTGGTTCTAATATGGACTGACTCCTTGAAGCTTAGATCCACAACGGTCTATAGGAAATAAAGTGGAGAAGAGGCATGATGGAACATGCCTACAATCCTAGTACTTGGGAGGCTGAGACAGGAGGATCACAGGTTGGAGGCCAGTCTCAGCAACTTAGTGAAACCCTGTTTCAAAAGAAAAAGTGCTACGGGTATAGTTCAGAGGTAGATACCCCTGCATTAAACCTCCAGTGCCAGTACCAAAAAAGAAAAAAGGAAAAGGGAGGGCGGAAGGGAAAGAAATAAGGTCAAAAACCCCAGGAAGATAAGCATGTTAGAATGGATTTGTTATGTAATACTAGAGAACCCTTCAGCTGATTATGTTCCCTGGGAAGGCTCAGAAGACACTTCTTTCATTAAAGCAATGAAGAATATGCTAGTGAGGAGGCTCTGTGGCGGCTGTTTTCTGGTCTGGGGTTGATATAAGAAGTGTCCTACGGAACCAGAGTCCTGAGTGTCAGTGCCAGTGAGATGATAGAATTCTAGAACAGCACAGATCAGGGGGCAGCTCTTAACTGTCAGAGGCAGTGTAGGTACAATTACCATGATGGACAGCGAGGCCAGAAGGAAATCAAAGGCACTAAACCATGGGGATTCAGAGCAATGACTAATAAACAACGATGTTCCAAGGGGCAAGATAAATGGTTGGCCAATGAGAATGTTGCTAAACTTATATGAAGGAAGTTGATCAAGAGAGGGTGAGCTGCAATGGAAAGATACCAGTATCTCTCACCTATTTTCTAGAGCTGAGCCAGTGTGTAGAGCACTTGATTGAAGGGGACTGTATTGCCTTGGAGAAGGACCCCTCAAGGGTATACAGGAGGTATTCCCACACTCCTCCCAGTGAGACCTACAGTCATTTATCACAGTAATTATACACTAGTGCAGGGGACTATTCAGATCATTTGAAGGCTCTTGGCTGTGGGGTCTGAGATGACATTAATACCAGGGGTCACAAAATGCTATTATGGTCCCCATGTTTAAAATGGGGGCATAGCAAGGCCAAGCATTCCCTGGAGTCCTGGTCTAAGTTCATTTTCCTAGTTCCTGATTGCATTATTGAGATGGATATACTTGGTAGCTGGTTCCCTGGCTGAGTCACTGTAGTAGGAAAGGCCAAATGGAAGCCCCTGTTCTGGAAGCCTTGGTCATATACTCAAGTGCCAGAGAATAGGAGATAAAGCCTACAGAAATTCAGGGCACCTTCTGCAGCAGCAAAGTGGAAACTATTGTCCTACACCCCCCTCCCCCACACTCAAATGGAAGCCCAGTACTTCGAAGGTCTCTGGATTCTGAGGACAACGTGTACCATGGTTGGGAATCTTGTTCAGTCCCATTTGTCAGATGAATTGGAATGCTGCTGATTTTGAGCTGGGCCTTGAGTAAGAGTGAGATCTCCAGCAGGTCCAGGCTGCAGCAAAAGCAGCTGTGTTCCTGGGGTCATATAATTGGGGCTCAAAGTATCTACGAAAGATAATAATGCTGTGCTGCAATCTTCCTGTCTTAGCCTCTTAAGTACTAGGATTACTGGCATGTATCACCACACCCAACTAAAATATCTTTTTTTTTTTTTTTTTGCGGTACTGGGGATTGAACTCAGGGGCGTTCTACCTCCGAGCTATACCCCCAGCCTTATTTTTTATTCTTTATTTTGAAACCAAGTCTCACTAAGTTGCGGAGTGCCTCACTAGGTAGCTGAGGCTGGCTGCGAACCCGGATCCTCCGGTCTCAGCCTCCCGAATGCTGGGATTACAAGCGTGGGCCACCACGCCCGGCTAAATATCTTTTTTTTTTTTTTTTAGAAGAGTAGCAACATGAAGTTTAGGAGAAAAGCTGTCTGCAAGTCTGCAGCAGAGAGACAGCCATCATTTCAATAGTAGCCCTTGGTAAGACTGAGTGCATGGCCATGGGATATGAAGTGACTGGATCTGACCTCATAAATTGTGTCCTGTCACATTCATCAAATCCTAGCATACGAGGCACAGCAGCGCCGGGCAAGGTACGCATGCCTGTAATCCCAGTGCTTCAGATGCTGAGATGGGCGGTTTGGAGATTTGAGGCTAGCCTCAGCAACTTGGTGAAACCCTCAGCAACTTAGCAAAACCCTGTTTCTCCTACTCACAAAGAAAAAAAGATACGGCAGCAATCCATTGTGGGGTGGGATCGGGCTCAAATTAAACTGGACAGCTCAAATAATTTGCACTATCAGGTGCACCTACCTCAGCTGAACCACTGCCTCTCCCTCAGCTCAGACCTAAGACTTCATGAACCGTTCCATATGATTAGCGAACTTAAACAGTAACAAACTGGGCCTGGCCCATGAATGGAATGGCTTGATTTATTGCTGTAAGCCAAAATGGTCCGCTGCCCCACACAACTCCAGACATGGCTGAAATCCTTCTAGAAGGCAGGATGCTCTGTGGAATGCCTGCTCACCGGCCTTTGTGATGGGAAAAAGTGGCCTGAGATAAGTGTCTTAATGTTACCCAGTATGGTTATGCTACCTTTTGTTTGAACATTCATCAGTTCATAGGTATTTGTATTGTTCCCAGTTTGGGGTTTGTATAGGTAATGCTGAAATGAACAGTCATCTATGAGTTTTTATTTCAACATATGTTTTCAGTTTTCTTGGGTGGAGTTTCTGGGTCATATGATAATTCTGTTCATCTTTTTGAGGATCTGCCAAACTTTTCCATTTCCACTGCATCATTTTCCATTATCATCAGTAAAGTATAAGAGTTCCCATTTATCCACACCCTCACCAACACCTTTGTTTTCTGGATTTATTTATTTATTATTTTTATACCCCTCCTCATAGGTGTGAAGTGGTCTCACATTGTGGTTTTGATTTTAATTTCCCTGGTGTCCAATGAAAGATTCACTTTTCTTTCTTATAAACTTAACCATGTGATTAAAAATAATATTTGTTACATTTTATGTTTAAGTGCTTGCAGTGGTCAAGCCCAGAATACTTTCCCACCATGCTATGATTTGAGTCCCCTAGAATCCATGAACTAGAAACTTAATCCCTTAAATCACGTTAATGGGGTTTGGAGGTGTGACTTTTGCGAAGTGATTGGGTCCTGAGGCCTTTGCCCTCATTAATGGATTAATCCATTGAGGGTGTGGGTTAGTTGTCAGGAGAGCAGGTCTGTTGTAAAAGCCAGTTTGACTCTCTTACAAGCCCCTGGCCATGTGATGTCCTGAGCCACTCGGAACTCTGCAGAAAGTTTCCACCAACAAGAATACCCTCATCAAACACATACCCTCAACTTTGGAACTCCTGGCCTCTAGAACTATAAGAAATAAATTTTCTTTTCTTTATAAATTACCCAGTCTCCAGTATCCTATTACAGCAACAGAACACTGTTAAAACATGCCATAACACAGCCTTTCTCTTCAATAAAGATTTAATATTAGGATTTAGATTTTTTTTTTTTTTCTGTACTTGGAGACTCTACCTCTAACCTACATCCCTAGCTCTTTTTATTATTTATTTTATTTACTTTTTGTGGTACTGGGGATTGAATTCAGGAGTATTGTATCTCGGAGATATGCCTCCTGCCCTTTTTATTTTGAAACAGGGTTTCACTAAGTTGCTAAGAATGGCCTTGAACCTTTGAAACTCATGCCTCAGCCTCCCAAGTCCCAGGATTAAAGGCATGCCCCAAGCCGGGCGTGGTAGTGCATGTTTGTAATCCCAGTACTTGGGAGGCTGAGAGAGGAGGATCCAGGTTCATAGCCAGCCTCAGCTACTTCGTGAGGCCCTCCTCAGCTACTTCGTGAGGCCCTCCTCAGCTACTTCGTGAGGCCCTCCTCAACTTAGTGAGACCCTGTTTCAAAATAAAGAATAAAAAATAGGACTGGGGGTGTAGCTCAGAGGTATAATGCCCCTGGGTTTAATCCCTAGAACTGCAAAAAAAAAAAAAAAAAGACATGTGCTACCATGCCCCACCTATTTTTTTTTTTTTGTGGTACTGGGGATTGAACTCAGGGGCATTCTACCTCCGAGCTACACCCCCAGTCCTATTTTTTATTCTTTATTTTGAAACAAGGTCTCACTAAGTTGCAGAGGGCCTTACTAGGTAGCTGAGGCTGGCCTCGAACCCGGATCCTCCGATCTCAGCCTTCCAAATGCTGGGATTACAAGTGTGCGCCACCATGCCTGGCTCCCCAATTATTTTTTTATTTTGACAGAGTCTCATTATGTTGCTTAGGCTGGCCTTGAACTTGCAATCCTCCTGCCTCAGCCTCCCAAGTAGCTGGCTTTCAGACAGGTGCCACCACGCGCAGCCAGAGTTTAGAAAAAAAAATTTAAATTAGAATTAAGTCAGGCAAGCCAGGTATGGTGGCGCACGCTTGTAATTCCAGCATTTGGAAGGCCGAGACCAGAGGATCCGGGTTCGTGGCCAGCCTCAGTTACCTAGTGAGGCACTCCGCAACTGAGTGAGACCCTGTTTCAAAATAAAGAATAAAAAATAGGACTGGGGGTATAGCTCGGAGGTAGAATGCCCATGAGTTCAACCCCCAATACCACAAAAAAAAAAAGAATTAAGTCAGGCATGGTGGCATGTACCTATAATCCCAACTTCTTAGGAGGCTGAGGCAGGAGGATCACAAGTTCAAGGCCAACCTGGGTAACATAATTGAGACCACATCTCAACAAAACAAAACAAAACAAAAAGAAACCCACAATTGGGCCGGGCGTGGTGGCGCACGCTTGTAATCCCAGCATTTGGGAGGCTGAGATCGGAGGATCCGGGTTCGCGGGCAGCCTCAGCTACCTAGTGAGGCACTCCGTAACTAAGTGAGACTCGGTTTCAAAATAAAGAATAAAAAATAGGGCTGGGGGCATAGCGCGGAGGTAGAACACCCCTGAGTTCAATCCCCAGTACCGCAAAAAAAAAAAAAAAAACCCCAAAAACAAAAACCCACAATTGGATTAATCATACTGATGCATGGCTAGAGGAAACAATGTGTTTTAGATTGACTAGCATTGATATAAGAAGACATTTTTAAAAACCCAGCACTAAGTCAGGCATGATGGTGCACACTTGTAATTCCAGTACTTGGGAGGCTAAGACAGGAGGATCATAGGTTTGAGGCCAGCCACAGCAACTTAGCGAGGCTCTCAGCAACTTAGTGAGACCCTGATTCAAAATAAAAATAAAATGGGCTGCAGGTATAACTCAGGGGTAGAACACCCCTAGGTTTATCCCCTAGTACCATGTGCGTGCACACACACACACACACACAACTAACACTACAACCCAAGAGGAAATGTGCAAAAGGGACAACACTTTTCTTTGCCTCTACTTTGTGGCTCTTTCTTAATTGTGAATCTCTCCTTGTTTTTCCTTTTATTCAAGTAAAATATATGATCAGAAGAGCTTGACACATGAAGCAACTTACATAGATATGAGATGGCTATGAGCAAGGCATGGAGTTTTCTGAGGAGACAGGCCACACAGTCACAATAGAAGGCTCATTATAGGAGAATATTGAAGAGAGATGAGTGTCCCTCAAGCTGAGTTTCTCTTAAATCCACGACCTTCTCATGCTCTAGGTTCAATTTATCCTAGTCCTAGATTTTGAAATATGGGATTAAAACCAACTCCAAGTGACCATCCAGACTATCTCACTAAATTGTCAGTATGATAACACAGGTACAAGCAATTGATTCATTTATTAATTTGTTCAAACAATAGTTATTGAACATCAAGGGCCCAGCATCAGGAATAGTGGCAGCCATTGTTGTAGGTACAGAATATATTTGGTGGCCAACAAGACAGAGTGGGGCTGGGCGTGGTGGCACATACCCATAATCCCAGTACTTAAGAGGCTAAGGCAGGAGGATTGCAGGTTCAAGGACAGTCTCAGCAACTTAGCAAGACACTATTTCAAAAAAACAAAAAGAGCTGGGGTTGCAGCTTGGAGGTAGAATGCTCTTAGGTTCAATCCCCAGTACCAAAAAATAAAACAAAAGACTGAGTGGGTTCCTGCTTTCAGAAACCTCCTGTTGTGGCTATACATGGAACCGGGTGGCCTCTGAATGTTCCTGCTTCTCTCCCTCTTGCACGGAGTTTCTACTCTCAGACAGGACAGTTGCTTCTTCAAGGCAGCCCTCGTGGCATCCTCAGAATGCAATTAGAATGATCCAGATAGAGACTGTCAAGTGTGCACTTTCATAAAGAGACAATCTGGATTTAATTAGAGAGAGAGAGGATTCCATTAACCCATTATTCAATCAGCTGAAAGGCCCTCTAACCTGAAAATTTGGAAATGCAAATGAAGGCAGACACAGTCGGAGAGATTTTTTAATATCTGAGTGTCCAAGGGCCAGATTACAGCTCACTCCACATGCACAGTTAGTACTCTCCAAGCCTTTTCCCGGTAATTACTGTAAAAAGCTTTGAGATACCTTGAGCATAATCACAGTTCCAGGAAAACACATTAGACAGCACATTAATTACATTGGTTGCTGAAAATATGGGGGGCGGGGCAAACAGCCACATAAGGGTTAGAGCTATGGGATGGCCAAGATGAAATAATGTAATTCAACCTGTAAAAAATGCAAACCAGGTCATCTGGGAGAACCGTCATCTGAAACCCAGCTGGTTAGTGCGAGAACACTGCTGACAGAGGCTTGATGGTGGAAGGGAGATTCGCAAAGCTGCTGAGCACAGCAGGACAGAGCCCCACAGAGGAGGAGGCCCCTGTCCCGCAAGAGCCTCTGCTCTGACCCACTAGGGAAGCTTCACCTAGCTTTAGGACAAGCCCCACCAAAAGCCGTATCAGAGGGGCAGTGAGACACTCTGCTGAAACCCTGATACACTCCCACACCAATGATTTGCTGAGAGTGGCTGAACACTGTCTCCAGTCCTGGCCTAGAGTTTCTCCACATCACTACTGCTGCCCATGCTGGAATATCCTCCATTCTTTTTTCACTTATCAATTCCCGTTTATCCTTTTTGACTCAGTTCAGGAGTGACTTCTCTGAGCAGCCAGCCCACACCCATCTCTACCTGTTCGAGGCAATAGTGACTTACAAAGGCTGTTATGCTGATCAAGGACTGCCCTGGCTCAGAGATCCCTATCTCACCCCTACCTCCATCTCCCCCAACAGCCCTCCTAGGCTGGTCATGCAATAAACCATCAATCAATACTGCTTGAGATTTTTCATTGTGCCAGACCCTGTGCTAGACATTGGAAATGGAGTCCCTGTGGAACGTAAGAACCACGTGGGTACTGGAGATTGAACCCAGGGGCATTCTACCACTGAGCTACACCCTCAGCTCTATTTTATTTTTTATTTTGAAACAGAATCTCACTAAGTGTCTGCTTGCTGACCTTGAACCTGTGATCCTCCTATTGCACTCTCCCAAGTACTGAAATGACAGGTGTGCACCCTTGTACCCATCTAGGTAGCTGTCTTCTTGACTAAGGGATGATAAAACTACAAACATGATTTTCTGACCACACCAGCCAAGCATATAGATCCAAAAGGGCCAGCCAGGGAACATGGAACAGAACAGGGAAACAAGAATAACTCCACTCTCAAGAGCCTCAGAAGCCCAGGGACGCTGCTAGAGCCCTCAGGGTGAAGCCTCTAGTCCCAGCTCCTTGCACTGCCTGGATCAGTAGGTGGGGCTGTGGGGCTGTGGGGCTGGGGCCCTGGGGGAAAGGACAAGGCTTCCTCACAGCCCTAGTGATGATCCAGGCCACCTGCAAAACTCTCCTCTCAACTGTGTCACTTAACTCTTGGGTGAAGTGAGCTACTGATGTTTGGGCTGAGAGAAATATAGTTGGGAAAGAGCCTTCACCTGGAGACGGAAGTCTAGGTTCTATTCCTGGTTCTGATGATTAGCACCAAATGGCTTGGGACGTGCCATTTAAAGCTTTCAGATTGAATTGCCTTTTCTGAAAATGGAGATGAAAGACTTCTGATCTGGTTGATGGCGTGAACCTAAACCAGAAGGCCTCTTGCAATCCTTTCCAAATCTAATATGTACTATTTGACACTTTTTTATTCAGAAGTATAATATCCAGAAAGGACATAGAACATGAAGGTGGAGTTTACATCATTCTAATGTACTAACCACCCAGATAATCAGCACAACTCAAGAAAGAATAGTTTAGTGACGATGAAGCATCCCTGTATGCTCCTTCTAAATCACAACACTGCTCCCCCCTAAGGGGTAAACACCTCCTGATATTTAAGGTAATCACGTCCTACCTGAGAAGGCAAGCCCAGATTGGGCAGCTTGTTTGGCTAGTTTTAAAAATAGCATGTACACAGATTCATATAGTGCTTATTCTTTTTCTATATGACTTCTTTTGACCAAAATGTATGAGATTCATCTGTGTTGTTGCATGTGACCAGGTTCATTTTGTTACTATTTAATGTTCTGTTGTATGAATAGTCCACAGCTTATTCATGCTGCTACGGGCCATGTGGGTTGTTTCTAGTTTGACAATATTGCAGGCAATCCTGCTATGAACATTCTTCCCTGCATACAGGAATTTCTGGGTCACTGTGTATGTACATCTTCAACTTTACTGCAAATGTCAGTTTCCCAAAGCAGTTGTGCCAATTTACACTCCCGTCAGCAGTGAAAGAGAGTTCCCTTTTTACTGCATACTGGCCAGTGCCTAGTGCTGCCAGACTTTAAAAGTATGTTTAATCTGTCCGATGGGTGTGTAATAGAATCTCACTGTGGCTTTTCCTTGATTAACAATAGAATTGAACCCTTCTCCTTAAATATATTTCTAATTTGAGCTCTCCTTTTTGATTTTGTTTTGCAGTCCTGGGGATTGAACCCAGAGGCAGTCTACCATTGAGATATGTTCTTAGTCTTTTTATGTTTTTTTTTTTTAATTTTTTTTATTTTGAGATAGGGTCTCTTTAAGTTGCCCAGGCTGGCCTCAAACTTGTGATCCTCCTGCCACAGTCTCATAAGTAGATGAAGTATAGGTGTGCACCACTGCACCTGCCCTGGACTTTCTTTCTTTTTTTTTTTTTTTTGTAACATTCCTGTTTGAGTAATTCATCATAAAATTATATTACCTTTTTTCTTACTGATTTCTAGGAGCTCTTTCTTGTTGGTTATATGTGTGGAAAATATTTTCTCCCCTTCCATGCCCATCATTTTACTCTCATATTAGTGTCTTTTGATGAACAAAGGCCTTAATGTAGAACAATATTTTCTTCCATAGTTAGCACTATTTTGTGTCTATGAATTATTTCCTACTTTAAGGTCATGAAGATATTCTCATATATTATCTTTGAAAGGCTTCACTATTCTGCCCTTAATTTTTTTCTTGATACTGGGTATTGAACTCAGGGGCATTCTACCTCTTAGCTACCCCCCAGTCTTTTTTTAATTTTCTTTTGAAACAGGGTCTTGTTATATTACTGAGACTGTCCTCAAACCTGCAATCTTCCTGTATCAGCTTCCCATGTATTGGGATTACAGGCATGCACCACCATGCCCAGATTACCTTGTTCTTTCATAAGAATTTCTTGTGTGTGTGTGATACTGAGGATTGAACTCAGGCCATTCTACCTCTGAGCTACACCCCGAGTCCTTTTTATTTTGAAACAGGGTCTCACTAAGTTGCTGTGGCTGGCCTAGAACCTGCAATCCTTCTGTTTTAGCCCCCCTCCCCCCAATTACTGGGGTTACAGACATGTACCACTGTTCCTAGTTAAGCGTGTCTTGAATAAACTTTAGCTTATACATTTCCATATAAATGTTAGAGTCAGCTTGTCATGGTTCATAAAAGAATCTTATGATTTTAGTTGGGAATGTACTGGATCTATTGATCAATTTAGGAAAAATTTACATGTTAATAATATTGACCTCCCAACCTATGAACATTGTATATTGCTCCATTTATTTAGACTTTCTTTAAATCTCTTCAAACTTTATAGTTATCTTTATTACTGTCTTGTAATTAGATCATCTAGAGTAGTCACTTCCCTTGGGACCACCTCAGTGCTCCTCTGTGATAGCACCCATCACCCCAGGTCTCCCTGTATCCACGGCTCCACACTCCCTTCAAGCCTAAGCCAATTAATCCAATGAGGACCACGAATATTTCTTTTTTTTTTTTTTTTTTTTTTCGGTACTAGGGATTGAACTCAGTGGCATTCTACCTCCGAGCTATACCCCCAGCCCTATTTTTTATTCTTTATTTTGAAACCGAGTCTCACTTAGTTGTGGAGTGCCTCACTAGGTAGCTGAGGCTGGCCTCGAACCCGGATCCTTCGGTCTCAGCCTCCCGAATGCTGGGATTACAAGCGTGTGCCACCACGCCCGGCTAACCACGAATATTTCTCTGTCTCTACCTTCCTAAGCCATTTACCTGTTCACTATTTCTTTGTTGAACTATCCCAAATGCTGTAACTCACTTCTGTATCATCTCAGCAGTGAACACTATTCCCTGGCAGCCCTGATGCTCCCTGCTGGTGCTGCGACAGACTCCCCTAAAACTGACACACCCCCTCTAACGGCTTCTCTCTAAAACTGACAACTTTCTGATAATTTGTTTTTCTGCATTTCTCCCTGGTGAGAGTAAAGGCTGAAGGGCTCCCACCTCCTCTTCCAATAGGCACCAAGGAAGCAGAGACCTGGCTAAGACCCACAGGTTCTCTGGCTATCTAAATCTGCTTATGTATATTTCCTTTTTCTTGTCCATTTGCCAGCCCCTTCTCTTATAAAAGATTCCCTTGTCCTTGACCTCTTCCAAGATGGAGATCTGAAACAAGAAAGTGTCCTCTCTCTTCCTTCAAACTGGCTTTGAATAAAACCTATTTTCCTGCCAATTTGACTCTGAGCATTTGTGGAGCAGATAAGCCATAGAGCTTTGCCTCTTGCTCTGCGCAGAAACTGTTCTGCCTGGTAACTGCCACACAAAAGTGCTGGCAAGTGATCTTGATGAGTAGGTGATGCTTACCCTGGAAACGTCCCTGCATCCTCTCCTTTCACAGTCACCTGTACATCCCATAGTAATGCTTCAGCTCCAGGAAGGCCACTCACATGGTAAGGTAAGTTTCTTAGTCTCTAGGTTTAGGGATGTCAAAAACTCTATATTTCCTCAGATCTACACTTCCTGTCCAAGGTCTAGGGATGGCTACAAGAAGAGGCCAAGGAGGTTGGGTCGGGCCCTGTCAAGAGCCCCTTCACTTCTTTCAGTGTAATGCACAGATGCTACACAAGGACAGACTGACCTTATCTATGGTCCTCAGTCCCTTAGTTAACTCAGGCAGATCGTGCAACTTCTCTCAGATTTAGATTGCTCATTTGTAAAGCTGGGATAACACTTTCCCTGGCAGATACTACAGATTAGCTGATTTAGCATCTGTTTTTACCATATTTTCTCCTGCCTTACTCTATGACAAAGGATAGCAAGTGAAATGCCTATATTCCCACTCCCTCTTGCAGACAGAGTTGGCCATGATGAGACACAACTCTAGCTAATGAGATTCAGGCAGAAGACCACAAGGAGGTCTTTCCTTCCAGAATAAAAAGGCAATGCCTGACCAGGAAGAGGCTACTGCATTTGGCCATTTTTGCCTCCCTCAACCTCCCTTCTTTCTGCCTAGGACTTGGTTGGGATGTCTGGAGTTGCAACACCTATTCCACTCTATTTAAGTGAAACACACACACACACACACACACACACACACACACACACACACACACACACACACACTGAGATAGGTAGATAGAAGGCTGGTTCTTCATAATGCCCTTAATCAGCCATACAGTACTAAACTTCCTAACATCTGTTCCTTCCTAAACATCTGTTTGTGTGGGAAAAACAAGCTCCTTACTTATTTAAATAAGTGCTAGGGTCTTCTAATGCTTGTGACAAAAAGCCTTCTCAATATACATATGTCAGAGGGTTGTGATGAGAAAGATAGCATATGTAAAGTTCCATTAGTGCCTTGTACTAGGTAGCATCTATTATTACAGACCCTATATATAAGTCCACATGCCCAAATGAACTTCCTGAAGACAGGACCCAAGGAAATGGACTGGACGCACAGTGGAAGTCAGTAGAGACTGAGTCGAACTAGCTAAAATGAACTTTCTCCTGGGAAAAGTGTTATACACTTAGGGAACCTAACAGAGGATAGAGGCACCAATCAGCTCAGTAAAGAGAAAAGAAATTGCTCTAATTACCTTATGCAAAAGGGGATTTAATGCAAGGAATGAGGTAAGTTTGGGGAAGAAATTTGTGGCATGGAAGTCAGGGTTCTGCCTTTACACTGTAGAATCAATGACCGCACCACTAACCTTATCAGGAAGCCAGTGCTGCCACCTCTGCAGACACCACAGCTGCGCCTCAACCTACAGAAGTGGACATCAGAGCCACAAGCTTCTGCCACACCCTCCCAGCACTCTCAGCCTCACTTAAAAGCAGCAGCAGATGGCCTCCCCTTCCCTTCGTACCTCCAAATACCATTGGAATGCATTAATTTGGTAAAAGTTACTTTGAATCCAGCAGACTCTAGGCAAAGGAATCTGAGAAACCTAGTTTCTAGCTTCTCGACATCTCTAACTAGGAAGAAGTATCACGGCGATTGCAGTAGAGATTACAGTAGAGACTTGGAGAGGAGATGGGAAGAGAACGGGAGGGAGGAAAATATGTGATCCGTGCTTTTCCTGTGGTTCTGTTGGAGACAGCAAGGAAAGGGGACCAACCACAGTATTTCCTGATCACCGAAGGTTTTGCAAGAATAAATTCTGACAGGCGAGCTGACAGCTTGTAGGGAAGGAGAAAAGCAGACCACATGCCCCTATGTGTCTTATTCTCTTAGTGAAACAGAAGCAGAGAAAGATGAGCTGGGAAAAACCACTGGGGGTGAATTGACATGCTCCTGTCACTTTTTTTGTATGGCTCCATCATCCTTTAGAGAAGACACAGAGAGAGGCCAGGGAAGAGGAGGGAACGTGGGCATGCTCTCTCCATCAGGCTTGGTCAGGGAAACACTGTCTTTCTGAGTCTGTGACTTCTGTTCGCCTAGTATCTCTCTAACCAACACCACCACAGCTGCCCCTACAGTGTCCACATCACTGTGCCAGGCCCTGGGCTTATTGGTGTATGGATAAGTTTCATTCCGCAGTCAACAAATGCTCATTTAACAAAAGAGGGAAAGGTTGAATCCCTTCTGTTTAGTCATCCATGGTCTAGGTGAGCAAAGGAAATAATTCACAGAATAGGTATGAATGAGAGCCATGATCCCTCAGGTGTAGAGATTTCACATGATTTTTGCAGGACAACATGCATCAGCTCTGAGCACCTGAACCCTTTGACATATAAAGAAGCCCTGATCACCTCTCTGCCAGTGCTAGCATTCCCTTTCCCCACGATTGGGCCTTACGTGGATCCCAAGAGTTACATGGCCCTGGTCTCCAGCCATGTGTGGTTACACAGTCCTTGCATCGTCTGCTGCCCATTGTCAGTTCTCTCCATCTCCTGCACTACTGTTCTTGGGGGGCGACGGATTCACCCATCACAGTGATCTTACCTACAGGCCACCATGCCTGTGCCATTCTGACCTTCTTCCCCTTCTGTGCTCCTTCATATCTCAAAGGCTGGAGCTCCCATCACACAGTGGGGTCTTTACTTGCAAGAAAACTCCCAGATGAGAACCTTCGGCTTGTGAGAGTGGTCCTCAGAGAACTCTTCTCATTCTTTTTTTTTTTTTTTTTTTTTTGCGGTACTGAGGATTGAACTCAGGGGCATTCTACCTCCGAGTTACACCCCCAGCCCTATTTTTTATTCTTTATTTTGAAACAGGGTCTCACTAAGTTGCAGCGTGCCTCACTAGGTAGCTGAGGCTGGCCACGAACCTGGATCCTCTGGTCTTAGCCTCCCAAATGCTGGAATTACAAGCATGTGCCACCACGCCCGGCTTCCTCTCATTCTGAGTGAGAGAGAAAATGGCTCATCAGAGAAACATCTGCAAAGTCAGAGTACACTGTCTCATTGGAGCCTGACCTGCAGCATGAATTCTAACTGCAGCTTGGGAAGGAAGACATGCGCCCTAGTCTACCAATGCTGTTGCAGCCTCCCTGGATGAATCCAGCCTCCACACAAGGCCAGCTAAACTCAGGAACATCAACATTTTGGAGGAGAACTTCTTAAGATACATATATATATATGTAATCCAAGTGCAGTGGCACACAACTATAATCCCAGTATTTGTGAGGCTAAGACAGGAGGATTGCAGTATCCAGGCTAGCCTCAGCAACCTAGCAAGACCTTGTTACAAAATACAAAATAAAAAGGACTAGGAGTGTAGCTCAGAGGTACAGTGCTGCTGGGTTCAATCCCCAGTATCATATACATGAGAAAGAGGCAGAGAGAGAGAGAGAGAGAAGTTAATTCAACACCCATTCAGGATAAAAATTTTAAAATTATTAGCCCGATAAGAAGAGGGAGCATCTTCCTATTCCCCTCAAAGTATTCCTTTTAAAGTATGGAATAGGATGCTGCTGCCCATTGATATCACTTCTTTTCAATAAGATAATGGAAGTCATATCCAGGACAGGAGAAAACAAAAATGATACTGGAAAAGAAAAAAATCGTAGTGCTATTAAAGCATAAATCAATAGCACAGAGATGTTAAAAAAAAAAAAGATTGGAAACAAATGAAATCATCATTTGTAGACTATTATTTGCATAGAAAAAGCCACCCTAATCTATATTAAAATTATCAGAACTTAGTGTAGGGGAGGATGAAAACATCAATTGCATTCATGTGTGACAGCAATAAATATTTACAGAATATAACTTTAAAATACTGTCAAAAAAGCAAAACAAAACTACAAGTAACAGAGAATAAACCTAACCAAACCATTCAGGGAGGAAATTTGACAACACTACTATACAACAAATTATACAATACTATTGAAATTGTGTGTGTGTGTGTGTGTGTGTGTGTGTGTGTGTGTGTTACTGGGATTGAACCCAGGAGCATTCTACCTCCAAGCTACACTTCCAGCCCTTTTTATTTTTTAAATTTTTAATTTTATATATACTTTTGTTGGTGCATTATAGTCTCACAGCATATTGTATAGCATAGTGATAGTGACACATATGCACACAGCACTTGGGCTTTCCCCTGGCTCCCTCCCCATTCTCCCCCCACCCCACCTTCTCCACACAGAGTATTGAGATTGACATTGATATTCTCACATATTACACAAAACCAATGGTAGTAATTCCTTCACTGATCCTCCCTCTCCCCTTCCCCTAGATCACCTCCTTGGCGCTACTGAAGTTTCTCCTCGATCATCTGAAGCCCCTCTGGTATCTCAATTACTTCCTAGTTTCCACATATTAGAGAAAACATATGACCCCTCACTTTCTGTGACTGGCTAATCTCACTTAACATAATGTTCTCCAGGTCTATTTTTTTGTTTTGTTTTGTTTGGAAACAGGATCTCACTAGGTTGCTGCAAGTCTCAATAATTGCTGAGGCTGGCCTTGAACTTGGAATCCTCCTGTCTCAGCCTCCCAAGTACTAGGATAACAGTTGTGTACCACCACTCCCAGCTACTATTGAAATATTTTAAAAAAGACCTAAATAAATATGGAGATATATAGAGATGGCAGTTTTCCCAAATCAATATATAAAATCAACATTGTTTTGAGCAATAGAGTTTTCTATTGAAATGAACAATCTGATCCTAACATTTACATGGAATAGAGAAGTATCAAAAATGGCCAAGAAAAATTTGAAGATGATCTGAGAAGAGACACCCCCAATCAGAAAGGAATATTTCGTAGTAAGTTGTGTTGACTAAGAGTGTGTTATTGAGCCGGGCGTGGTGGCGCATGCTTGTAATCCCAGCACTGGGGAGGCTGAGACGAGAGGATCCGGGTTCGCGGCCAGCCTCAGCTACCTAGTGAGGCACTCCGCAACTTAGTGAGACCCTGTTTCAAAATAAAGAATAAAAAATAGGGCTTGGGGCATACCTCGGAGGTAGAATGCCCCTGAGTTCAATCCCCAGTACCACGAAAAAAAAACAACAACAACAACAACAAAGAGTGTGTTATTGGACTAAACATTGAACAACAGAAAAACCTATTAGAATAGAGAGTCAACAAACATACCTATGCCTATATGGATATGTGATATATAGCACAGAATTTTGAATCAGAAGTAAGTGGTGATAAAAAACGTTGGCTATCCATATGAAAAAAAAAAAAAAAAAAAAAAGATCTATAGCAAATTGCAGTGGCACACACCTATAATCCCTAATCCCAGAGACTTGTGAGGCTAAGGCAGGAGAATCATAAGTTTAAAGTCAGTCTGGGCAACTTAGTGAAAGTCTGTCTTTAAATAAATAAATAAACAAAAATAAGGCTAGAGACATAGCTTAGCTGTAGAGCACCTTTAGTTCAATCTGCAGTAACACACGCACACACACACACACAATCTGTAGTTCATACAGATTCTAATTGTGGGAGCAAAACTTTAGAGAAAAATAATAGAGAATATTTGTATGATCTTTAAGTAGCAAAGGTGTCTTAAAGTAAGAGAAAAGGCATCAACAAATGAAAAATGGATATATTCAACTACATTAAAAGTAAAAGCTTTTGCCAGGTACAATGGTGCATTCCTATAATCTTAGTACTTGAGAGGCTGAGATGGACATATTGAAGATTTGAGGTCAGTTTTGGCAATTTAGCAAGATCTTCAGCAACACAGTGAGACCTTGTTTCAAAATAAAAAGGCTAGGGGTCTAGCTCAGAGGTAGAATGTCCCTGGGTTCAATCCCCAGTACTTAAAAAAAAAGTACTAGAAATATATCACGATTGAGAAATCAAATTATTGACTGAGAGACAATCTTCACAATGCAACAACTATACAAAGGGTCAGTATATAGAGAGAATCTATAAAGAACTACAAATCATTGCGAAAAAGACCAATAAAGCAAAGGAGAAAAAAGTGGTCAAATGGAGAATTCACAGAAAAGAGAAATTTAAGTGATCAGTATAAGCCTCATAAGTAAGGAGATATGCAAAAATAAGAGACCATAACATACCACTTCATGCTCACCAGATTGGCAAAAATAAAAACTATAGTGCAACAGGGATTCTCATAAAACCACTTTTGGAGAAGAGCTACTAAATATAAGATGAACAGACTTCGGAAATCAACAATTATTGTACTAGCAGCTAAATAGAAACTCTCATACATACGCATGGAAATCAGGCACAAGAATTGTCATTTCAACATAGTTTGTATTAGAAAAATATTGAAATCCACCCAAATGTCCATCAATAGAATGAATAAAGTGTGATATAATCAGGATCAACATAGATAAATCTTGAAAAATGTGAGTGGGAAAAAAATTGCAGAAGGACAGTTGAGCATAATACAATTTGTATAAAGTTTAAAAAGATGCATCACAGTGCTATATGTTGTTTATAGATATGTACTTTTATACCTATAACCCCAATCTAGGTAGAAATGGTGAACACCAAATTCCAGCTCTGAGGACATAGAGAAGAGAATTGCAGACTCGTCACCTAGGCTTTGAAATTGTGTCTGTATTATTTTATTTCAATTTATTTTAAAAATTCTAAAGCAAGCCAGGCATAGTGGTGCATGCTTGCAATCCCAGTACTTGGAAGGCTGAGACAGGAGGATCATAGGTTCAAGGACAGCCTCAGCAAGTAGTGAGATTCTCATCAACCTAGAAAGACCCTATTTCAAAATAAAGATAATAAAATAGGGAGCCGGGTGTGGTGGCGCACGCTTGTAATCCCAGCATTTGGGAGGCTAAGACCGGAGGATATGGGTTCGCGGCAAGCTTCAGCTACCTAGTGAGGCACTCTGCAACCTAGTGAGACCCTGTTTCAAAATAAAGAATCAAAAATAGGGCTGGGGGTATAGCTCGGAGGTAGAATGCCCCTGAGTTCAATCCCCAGTACAGAAAAAAAAAAAAAAAAAAAAATAAAAAA
>PVLC010019553.1:0-30466 GCA_004027655.1 Graphiurus murinus
AAAAAAAAAAAAAAAAAAAAAAAAAAAAAAAAAAAAAAAATAAGTGAGTTAGGCAGAGTGTGGTAGCACATAACTGTAATCCCAGTACTTAGGAGGCTGAGACAGGAGGATCCCATGTTGGTGGCCAGCCTTAGCTACTTAGTGAGACTGTTTCAAAATAAATAATAAAATAGGGCTGGGGTGTAGCTTGGAGGCAGAATGCCCCTGAGTTCAATTCCTAGTCCCCCCCCCACACACAAAAGAAGATACAAGTTAAATTTCTCTCTTTTTTTTTGGTTGTTGTACTAGGGTTTGAACCGAAAACATTCTACCTCTGAGCTACACTCCCCATCCCCTTTATTTTTTGTCTGGATCTTGAAACAGGGTCTTGTTAGGTTGCAGAGAGTCTTGCTACGTTGCCGAGGCTGGCTGTGAACCTGTGACCCTCCTCTCAGCCTCCCAAGAACTGAGATTACAGGCTTGTGCCACTGTGCTTGGCTGACTTTCCACTTAAAAGAGTTGGAGTTAGAAGGGTGGAGCAAGCCTGTAACCCAGGACATGGGAGGCTGAGACAGGAGGATTGCAGGGTCCATGCTAGCCTTAGCAATTTAGCAAGGCTGTCAGCAACCTAGTGAGACTTTGTTTCAAAATTAAAAAGAACAGGAGTGTAGCTTGGAGGTAGAGTACTCCTGGGTTCAATTTCCAGTAAAACACACACACACACACACACACACACACACACGCTGGGCCTGGTGGTACATGCTTGTAATCCCAGTACTTGGGAGGCTGAGACAGGAGGATCTGGGTTTGTGGCGAGCTTCGTGGCCCTCTGCAACTTAGTGAGACCCTGTTTCAAAATAAAGAATGAAAAATAGAGCTGGGGTTGTAGCTCGGAGGTAGAATGCCCCTGGGTTCAATCCCCAGTAATACACACACACACACACACACACACACACACACACACACACTAAAATAAAATAGAAGTCAGACAGACTTGGTGGCATACACCTGTAAAAAATCCAGTACTAGAAGCTTAAATCAGGAGGATCTCAAGTTTGAGAGCAGGCTCAGCAACTTAGTGAGACCTTCAGCAACTTAGTAAAACCCTGTTTTAAAATAAAAATAAGCCGGGCGTGGTGGCACACGCTTGTAATCCCAGCATTCGGGAGGCTGAGACCCGAGGATCCAAGTTCGCGGCCAGCCTCAGCTACCTAGTGAGGCACTCCGCAACTCAGTGAGACTCTGTTTCAAAATAAAGAATAAAAAGGGGCTGGGGGTGTAGCTCGGAGGTAGAATGCCCCTGAGTTCAATCCCCAGTACCGCAAAAAAAATAAATAAATAAAATAAAATAAAATAAAAATAAAACAGGGCTAGGGGTATAGCTCAGACGCAGAATGCTCCTGGGTTCAATCCCCAGTACCACACATACACACACACTCACACATACAAAGAAACAGACAGGGATGGAAGTCAATGCAATGGCATATACCTATAATCCCAGTGATTCAGGAGGCTAAAGCAAGGGGATTGAAAGTTCAAGGTCAGCCTGGACAATTTAGCAAGACTCTGTCTCAAAATTTAATAAATTAAACAGTCTGAGCCAGGCATGGTGGTGCACGCTTATAATCTGAGCATTTGGGAGGCTGAGACTGGAGGATCCGGGTTCTTGGCCAGCCTCAGCTACCTAGTGAGGTACTCCACAACTTAGTGAGACCTGGTTTCAAAATAAAGAATAAAAAATAGGGCTGGGGGTATAGCTCGGAGGTAGAATGCCCCTGAGTTCAATCTCCAGTACCACAAAAAATAAAAAATAATAAATAAATAAATAAATAAATAAAAAATGGGGCTGGGGGTATAGCTTGGAGGTAGAATGCCCCTGAGTTCAATCCCCAGTACTGCAAAAAAAAAAAAAAAAAAATTAAACAGTCTCTCTCAATTTTAATTAATTAATTAGTTAACTAATTAATTAAAAAGGCTTGAGGAGAGCCAGGCTGGGTGTGGTGGCTCACACCTGTAATCCTAGTACTTGGGAAGCTGAGACAGGATGATCGCAGGTTCCCAGCTAGCCAGTCTCAGCAACTTAGGCTGTCAGCAACTTAGTGAGATCCTGTTTCCAAATAAAAAATAAAATAGGTCTAGGGGTGTAGCCTGGAGGTAGAAGGCCCCTAAGTTCCATCCCCAGTACTACAAAAAATTTTTTAAAAGGCTGGGGGTTGTATATTAATGATAGAGCATTTGCCTAGCATACAATCCCCAGGACTGCAGAGAAAGAGAGAGAGAGAGAGAGAGAGAAAGTACAGCTTTGAGAAGTAAAATCTTTTAGCCTAGGTTACAGAGTTAGTGTTGGGTGAGGGGTATTACACTCAGGCCAAACACCAAAACTTGAACTTCTATATTTCAAGGCTTTTCTGTGTGTGTGTGTGTGTGTGTGTGTATGTATATGTATATGTATATATATATATATATATATTACATATATATATTACATATATATGTAATTTTGGTACTGGGGGCTGAATCCAGAAGCATTCTACCTTTAAGATACACCCCAGCCCTATTTTTATTCTTTTTTTTCTTTTTGGTACTGGGGATGGAACCCAGGGGTATTCTACCTCCGAGCTACACCTCCAGCCCTATTTTTTATTCTTTATTTTGAAACAGGGTCTCACTAAGTTGCGGAGGACCTCACTAAGCAGCTGAAGCTGGCTGTGATCCGGCGATCCTCCTGTCTCAGCCTCCCAAGTACTGGGGTTACAAGTGTGCACCACCACGCCCAGCATTAGCTGCATTCTTGCAGATGGTATAGGTGAAATGACTTGCCTGGGTCAGGAAGCCATTGGGTAAGGACCTGAGCTTAGTTTCGGGCCCGAAGATTCCTTCCAATTTCTTCCCTGCTCTCTACCAAACACCTAACGCTTGGAAGGCTGACCGGAACAACCCCATGGTCTACGGTCTAACTCCGCAAGAGGAAGCATTCTACCTTTAAGTGACCCTCGCTGGCTGTCTTTGCCTCCCTGGCCTCTGTCTCAGAAGACAGACCCAGGGCTGATTCCAAGCGACTCCTTGGACTTTTGCTCCCCCTGGTGGTAATGTCTTAATACTGTAGGGAGAAACCCGTCTCCTGAACCAGCACATACCATGTTTTACAACCAGGTGTTTTTGCCGTAGTTCTCTGAAAGGAAATGGAAATGGTGCACGACATCCAGGTACAGCCTCCTTGATGCCCTAGCCTGGATGTGCCACGATCCCCTTTTCTCTCTGCTTCCTGATTCATCTCCCTGCATCCACTCCAGCCCTCCTCCAATCCATTCTCTGCACTACCGATCAAATGGTTTTCTGTGGGTTGTTTTTTTTTGGGGGGGGGGTCTTAACTAGGAATTGAACACAGGGGCATGCTACTTCAGAGACACACCCCTAGCCTTATTTATTTATTATTTATTTGTACTGGGGATTGGATCCAGGTGCATTCAACCTCCGAGCTACACCCCCAGCTCTGTATTATTTTTATTTTGAAACAGGGTCTCACTAAGTTGCTGAGGCTGGGTGTGAACCTGCTATTCTCTTGTCTCAGCCTCCCAAGTACTAGAATTACAAGCATGTGTTACCATGTCCAGCTTTTATTTTTTATTTTGAGACAGGGTCTGACTAAGTTTAAACAACTTTTAAAAGCCCAATGGTAGCTTGGGCATGGTGGTGCACACCTGTAATCTCAGTACTTTGGAGGCCAAGACAGGAATATTGCAGGTTCGAGGTCAGCCTCAGCAATTTAGCAAGACTCTCAACAACCTAGAGAGACCGTTTCAAAGCACAACACAAGCCGGGCGTGGTGGTTCACGCTTTTAATCCCAGTACTTGGGAAGCTGAGACAGGAAGATTGAAGGTTCGTGGCTAGTCTCAGTAACTTGTGAGGCCCGAGACCTTGTTTCAAAATAAAGAATAAAATAGGACTGGGGGTATAGCTTGGAGGTAGAATGCCCCTGGGTTCCATCCCCAGTGCAAAAAAAAAAAGCAAAACACACACAGGGCTGGAGGAGTAGGGCGTGGTGGCGCATGCCTATAATCCCAGTACTTGAGAAGCTGAGACAGGAGGAGGGCCTCAGCAAGTAGACTCTCATCAACCTAGCAAGACCCTGTTTCAAAATAAAAATAAAATATAATAGGGCTGTGGGTATAGCTGGAAGGTAGAATGTCCTTGGGTTCAACCCCCAAACCCTTGTGATGAGACTTTATTTGGAAATAGGTCTTTGCAGATGTAATTAGTTAAGATGTTAAGATGAGACCATTCAGGTGGGTCTTTTTTTTTTTTTTTTTTTTTTTTTGGTACTGGGGATTGAACTCAGGGGGATTCTACCTCCGAGCTACACCCCCACCCCTATTTTTTTATTCTTTATTTTGAAACCGAGTCTCACTAAGTTGCGGAGTGCCTCACTAGGTAGCTGAGGCTGGCCGCGAACCCGGATCCTCCGGTCTCAGCCTCCCGAATGCTGGGATTACAAGCGTGCGCCACCACGCCCGGCTTCAGGTGGGTCTTAATTCAATACAACTGGTGTCCTTATCAAAGGGGGAAATTTGGACATAGACTCATCTTCACTTAGGAGGACGTTGGGCAAAGGTGAAGGCAGAGACGGGAGGTCAACCACCAGAAGCGAGGGGAGAGGCAAGAGGCATGTTCTCCCTCAAAGCCCTCGGAGGACCCAGCTCTGTCTGTACTTTCACCTTGAATTTTTATTTATTTTTTTTGTGGTACTGGGAGTTGAACCCAGGGACATTCAACCTCCAAGCTACATCCCCAGCCCTATTTTAGTATGTATGTATGTATGTATGTATGTATACTTGTATGCATTTATTTTTGTGGTGCTGGGCATGGAACTCAAAGGCATTCTACCTCCAAGCTACATCCCCAGCCCTATTTAATTCTTTTTTAATTGTTTGCTTTGTTTTTGTGGTACTGGAGACTGAACCCAGGGGCATTCAATCTCTGAGCTATACCCTCAGCCCTAGTTTTTATTCTTTATTTTGAAACAGGGTCTCACTAAGTTGTGGAGGGCCTCACAAAGTAGCTGAGGCTGGTCTTGAACCTGTGATCCTCCTGTCTCAGCCTCTCAAGTACTGGGGCTACAAGTGTGTGCCACCATGCCAAGGGGCATTCTACCTCTGAGTTACACCCCCAGCCCTATTTATTTCTCTTTCTCTTTCTCCCTCCCTCTCTTTCTCTGCGGTACTGGGGATGGAACCCAGGGGCATTCTACCTCCAAGCTATACCCCCAGTCCTGTTTTTGATTCTTTATTTTCAAACAGGGTCTCATTAACCTGCTGAGGCTGGCTGTGAACCTGTGATCCTCCTGTCTCAGCCTCCCAAGTACTGGGATTACGAGCATGTGCCACCAAGCCTGACTTTAGTTTTTATTTTGAGATGCAGTCTCGCTAAGTTGCTGAGGCTAGCCACGAACCTGCAATCAATCCTCCTGTTTCAGCTTCCCAAGTACTGGGATTACAGGTGTGCACCACCATGCCTGGCTGAACCTCTTTGAATTTCCTACTTCTGCCTGCCCTGCTCAAGCATCTGAGATCTGAAAACTCCTTTGTCTCAAGATAATAGAAACATTACTTTTACCAGAAGGCCACCACCCAGGTGGTGGTGTGCATCATTCTGACCAGAAGGGGGTGCTCTCACAAGCCTCTCCAGGAGGGAGGGGTGGCTGCGTGGGCATAGGTAGGAGTAACCGCTGGCATTCCTCAGGGTCCAAGGCCTCTGCCCTGGGGAGAGGTACAGCCCGCCCTGGTGAGACTGGGGTGGGCATTTCTGTGGGGACTCTCCCATGGCCCCATAGGACACACACCACACTGGAAGGACAGACAGACACGTGGCCCTTGGTACAAGTACTTTATTTTAATTACAATAGTGCCACACCAAAAACTACAGTAGCACGAAACATGATAATACAAAAAAATAGATTCCCAGCTCCAAATCCCACATCCATGTACCCACAGAGAAGCAAGCCCTATGGCTAAGGGGAGGGGTCTTTACAGGCACAGCTGCCTGGCTCACCTAGCCTTTCTCCAGGCTCCGGAGGGAGTGGGGGGGGGTACCCCTGGCTGCCCTGGCACACGCGGGGCAAGGAACGCAGTCTCCGTGGACCCTAGCCAAGGACACTGGTTTCTGGTGGGTGGTGCTGACCCTTTCCAGGATTGTCCCCTCCATGGGGAAGGCAGAAGGGGGGGGGACATGGAGGCCAGGGGCTGGGAAAGGCCACTCCTGTGTGGCCAGTGCTTGGCTTCTTCTTATCTTTCCCTGGAAGAGCTGGCGGGCCTGGAACTTGCTTGTGGGGACCACGGGCTTCATCTGGATCTGGCTTCCTGGGTGAGCATTGTGGGGCAGGGCCTGTCCAGGGGCGGTGGCGGGCACTGACTGGCTGCTGGCCTCAGTCACAGGGACCCCTTCCCACAGCACAGCATGGGACAATAGTGACCCCCCCCCAATCTGGTGGAGCAGGTGCATCTGCTGTTCGGGTAAACTATGGCCTTGGGGGAGGGGGTCCTGAGCCCACAGGCCAGACAGGGTTGGGGACCTTCCCTGCAGCTTTCTCTGGCTAACAGCATCCTGAAGGAGTGGGGCTGCTCCAGTATTGGTGCTGTCTTAATCCAACCAGAGTGGGACCAGGGTGGCTGGAGCCGGGGGCAGAGCCACTGCCCCATGAGCCAGAGCTCCTGGTGGCTGTGAGGGGTGGTATTGCGGGCACTGGGAGTGGGGGTATGGCCTTGGGTTCCAATCAGGACACTTGGGGGCTCCGTGGAGGAGCAGGGGCTGGCTCCTGGGGAGGGGGAGCCCAGGGCCGTAGCCTCAGATAAGGCACTAGAGAACCGGTCCTGGAGCCAGGCCAGGCCGGGGTGGAGCATGGAGCTCAGGGGAGGAGCTGGGCCCAGTGGCAGATGAGAACTGTTTTCTCTTTGCTCCTTACCCTCGGGAAGAGGGTCAGCAAGGCAGAGCCCACACTGGCGAGGATGGAGGGATTGCTACAGAGAGGCCACAGGTCCCTGGGACAAACATGGGTGCCCCACAGAGCAGAGGTCGAAAGAGGACATCTACAGCCAGCAGTGTGTATCTGAGGTGGAGTCTCTGCCCCACCGGGCTCCTGCGGCCCAGGTCCAGGGGCTCAGGTGTCCCCAGATTGTGTTCCAGGGCGCTGGCCTGGCCTCATTCTGCTGTCTTTGGGGCTGGGACCAACCCTTGCTAGGGTTCCCACAGTTGGACTCTGGGGTCAGGGGCAGGCAAGCTGAGGGGACCCCACAGCTGGCTCCTTTCTCTGCCTGGCCCCACACCTCCCATCTGTGTGGGTGACTGTGACAGCAGCGACCAGGACTGTGGTCACAAATCCCACGGACTGAGGCAGCTCTCGACTTGGGGACTTGCTCAGTGGCCCGGGCCTCTGCCTCAGCCCAGCTTGCAGTAAGGGGTACACATCAGTGGGGCTCCCTTTGTCCACAGGTTACTTAGAAAAACGGAACATAATAAATATACCAATCCTTTTCTTAAAAAAAAAAAAAAAGTGTTTTAAATGCATTTTTTTCCCTGAAGATTTCCAGTGTATTCCACAATGTTTTAAAAATAGTTTCCCCAAAAATAGATCTTTAAAGCATTTGACACAGCGGTGGTAGTGGTATATCTGGCGCTGGATGTGGGCGAGGGGCCGTGTCCCAGCGCCCTTGTCGGTGTGGGACCCAGGCCCGGCGAGCCACCAGCCCGATGCCTAAATGTCCCGCTAAGGTTGGCGCAGCGGGCCTGGGGTGACAGGTCTTCACGGGGCAGCAAATCTTGGGCTATAGTGAGGACGTCCGTCACGGGCTCAGTGCGGCTGCAAACCCTCCGGTTCGGGGAAGGGGCCCCCGTGGCCAAGGCGGGGAGGAGGGGCGGACTCAGCCTCCCCCTCTTCCTGCTTGGCTGGCCGAGCTTCGCCCCTTACCAGACTTCGCACTTGTGGTGAGGGTTCATGGGCGACCCGGGCGGGCAGCGGTAGTGTTCCGAGAACTCTTTGGAATTGGACAGGGAGCCGATGACCCGGAAGCGGGAGGGGCTGTGGGGGTCAGTGATGAGACCTTCGTGGGAGCTCTCGGGCGTGCGGACGGAGCACCAGACCTTTGCCGGAGGAAGAGGAAACGCTGGGGTCACTGCAGGGCCCAGAGGCCACCAGACTGACTTCATCACCAGAGCAGCAGGACAGGGGCCTGGCCCACCCTACCTTGCAAGCACTCGTTAATGCAGGTGTCACCAAGCTACCGCCCCCCTTCAGTCTATGTTGGATGCATCGGTACCAGATTTCTGCTCCAACACCACTTTGAAAATCTTGGATTTAGTCCAGACCTTGCATTTCCCTGGGCAGGACACTCTGTCTAATGGCCTGGTAGCTCTGGACACTGACAAAAGGCTCTCAGCTGAATACCAGCTCAAGTGACAACCTGGTGATCTTGGGTTTTTTTTTTTTTAGTTTTTACTTTTTTTTGCAGTATGAGGGTGGGTGGGGGTGTTGAATGCAGGGAACCTCTACCACTGAGCTATATCTCCAGCCCTTTTTACTTTTTTTTTTTTTTTTTGCGGTACTGGGGATTGAACTTAGGGGCATCCTACCTCCGAGCTATACCCTCAGCCCTATTTTTTATTCTTTATTTTGAAACCGAGTCTCACTAAGTTGCGGAGTGGCTCACTAGGTAGCTGAGGCTGGCCGCGAACCCGGATCCTCCGGTCTCAGCCTCCCGAGTGCTGGGATTACAAGCGTGCGCCACCACGCCCGGCACCCTTTTTACTTTTTGAGACAGGAGTCTCGCTAAGTTATTGAGGCTGGTCTCGAACTTGTGATCCTCCTGACTCAGCCTCCCCTGAGTTGCTGGGGTTACAGGCATGCGCCACCACACCTGGCTTGAATTTTGAGTTTAAGAACCCCAGAACCAGAAGGGGCCTTGTCTTCTCATCTGCCAAATACAGAATCTTTTTCTTGGTATTCTTGGCCCTTCCTTGAATCTATCTAATGATGGGAAGCTCACCTTCTTGCAGGGTAATGTCCTGAAGCCCACTCAGTGTGAGTCAGGAAGCTGTTAATTTGAGGGAGCCTGTCTTTTGGCTCCTTGGGCCATCCAGGTGACAGAATGTGCCCTAATGAACTCACCTGCGCAAACCCCAGGAAGAAGAGCTGGTTATTGGTGAGACCCAGGGTGGGCAGCGTCTCCTCAGCCCCGTTCTTCTTTACCCAGTTCTGGTAAGCCTGGGAAGAGAGAAGACCGAGCTCAGAGGCTGCAGTGATGGCGGTGAGGGGGACCGACACAAAGGCTCTCGGGAAGCTCTACCGGATCGGGGCAACCACTGGGTTCTGGGTTCTGGGTCTCAGCTCTGCCCAAAAAAGCCCTCTTCTTTCTTTGCTCTTATTCTCAAGGAAAGCGCATTTGACCCTGCAGCCTAACCTACTACCTCAGTGCAAGTGTACGATTTTGGCTTCAACCTCTGCCCTGATTTGTTTATTCAATCACCCGGCTCGACATCCAAGATTATCTCAAACTTACCATGGCACAAATGGAACAGTAAGTTACACACACACACACACACACACACACACACACATACACACACGCCCTATTTTATTTTGATTTGGAAACAGGTTCTCCCTAGGTTAATGCAAGTCTCACTACTTGCTGAGCCTGTCCTCGAACCTGTGATCCTCCTGTCTCACCTCCCAAGTACTGGGATTACAAGCATGTGCCACGCCTGGCTCACACATACACTTTTTTATCATAGTGAATGGCACTACAACCCACCTAGTCACTCAGGCCAAAACCCCAGAACTTCTCTCTTTTGTCACTCTCTCTCTTTTTTTTTTCTTTTCCTGTACTGGGGACTGAACCCAGGGGCAATCTACCTCTGAACTACACTCCCAGTCCTATTATATATGTGTGCGTGTGTGTGTGCACATGTGTGTATAATATATATATATTGTGCACATTTGGGTATAATATATATACATATATATACACATACACACATATATATATAAATATATATATAAATAATTTTTTTTTGGTGGTGGTGCTGGGGATTGAATCCAGGGGCATTCTACCATTTAGCTACAATTCCAGCCCTACTTATTTATTTTTAAAATTTGAATCAGGGTCTCACTAAGTGCATGTGCCACCATGCTCAACTTGCTGACCTATTTTAAAAGATAAATTAAGCTGGGCATGGTGGTACACACTTGTAATCCCAGTACTTGGGACGCTGAGACAGGAGGATCACAGGTTCACGGCCAGCCTCCACAATTTAGTGAGGCCCTTAGCCACTTAGTAAGAACCTTGTTTCAAAATAAAAAATAAAATAGGGCTGAGGGTGTAGCTCAATAGAATGCCCCTGGGTTCAATCCCTAGTAACACACACACACTATAAATTAGATCATATCTTTCTCTATTTAAGAGCCCTGTACTGGTTCTCCATTGTAACGAGAATAGAACCTGATCTCCGCCCTCAGGGACATGGGCCAGCAATGCTTCCCCTGCCCTTCTTCTATCTCATGGTCTCCGCTCTTACTCCTCCTCCACTTCCTCCTTCTCCTCCTCCTCCTCCTTTTTTTTTTTTTTTTGCAATACTGGGGATGGAACCCAGGGGCATTTGATCTCTGAGCTACACCCCAAGTCCTATTTTTTATTCTATATTTTGAAACAGGGTCTCACTAAGTTTCAGAGGGCCTCACTAAGTAGCTGAGGCTTGCTGCAAACCCAGACCCTCCTGTCTCAGTCTCCCAAGTACTGGGATTACAAATGTGTGCCAAGATGCCTGACACTTACTCCTTATTCTGCTGAGACAATTCTGCAGCTTTTCCCTGTCTCTCCGTGTGTGTGTGTGTGTGTGTGTGTGTGTGTGTGTGTGTGTGTGTCTGTCTTTCTCTCTGAATGGGCAATTCTCCTGTCTCAGCCTCCCAAATAGAATTACAGGTGTGCATCATCACGCCTGGTCCCTTTTTTATTGTGGTACTGGGGATTAAACCCGGGGCCTGATGCATGCCAGCCAAGTGCTCTACCACTGACAGGTGAGGACACTGAGGGGCACGGAAGCACTGTGGCTTGCCTGGCGCTCCTGTAATGATCTACGGATGGGGCCTGTCGGGGCGCGGGGAGCAGACACACCCGATAGGCCGCCTTGAGGCCCCCGTTGTCGGCAATGTTCTCCCCGAGCGTGTGCCTGCCGTTCACCGGCTCCCCGTTCACGCTGTAGTTGCTGTACTGTTCCACCATGCACTCGGTCTGCTGCTTGAAGGCCTCCACAGACGAGTTCTTCCACCAGGGCCGGAGGTTCCCGTCCTTGTCATACTCGCGTCCTGGGCAGCAGGGAAGAAGGGGTGCAGTGGCACCTGCTGCTCCGGATCCCTCCTTGCCTCCCAGCAAGAAGCGGCTGGGCACATGCACCCAAGCCCCACCCTCCAGCCCACGGGGAGAGGATGCCCACACGGTGCCAGAGGACCGAGGAAGTGGCCTAGGCCAGCACAGGTGCGTTCAGAGGCTCGGGGAAGCGGGGATGGTGTTCACACTGGCTAAGGGCCTCGGAGCCAAAGAGCAGGTGCCCAGCAAGAGCCCGTGGAACCAGCTGCATCGGGTTCACGAGGCAGGCCCGGTCTCCGAGGTCTCTGCCCTTTTTTTTGTGGTACTGGGGATTGAACCCAGGGGCATTCTTCCTCTGAGCAACACCCCCGGCCCTATTTTTTATTCTTTATTTTGAAACAGGTCTCACTAAGTTGCAGAGGGCCTCACTAAGTAGCTGGGGCTGGCCGAGAACCTGGATCCTCCGGTCTCAGCCTCCCAAGTAGTGATATTACAAGCATGCGCCACCATGCCCGGTTTTTTTTTGTTGTTGTTGTTGTTTTGTTTTGAACTAGGGATTGACCCAGGGGCATTCTACCTCTGAGCTACTCCAGGCTTTTTTTTTTTTTTTAATTTTGACATAGGGTCTCATGAAGTTGCTACAGATCTTGACACATTGCTGAGGCAGGCCTTGAACATGAGATCCTCCTGTCTTAGCCTCCCAAGTACTGGGATTACAGGCGTGTGCCACTTGGCCAAGCTTCTGCCACTTCCTTCTTGTGGTGGGGTCTGCAGGGCAGAAGGCCATAAGGAGGCTGCTGGCCATCTGCTGGTGAGGAGGGAGTCACTCCACTCCTGACCGCGACCAGCCCAGAGAAGTCTCCGGCATGGTGCAGAAACATACGCCCCCCACTGACTGCTGACACCCCCATGCCCGGGTGCTGCCCGCCCTCCTCCATCGGGTGCTTCACTGTGCACTTCACACTCCTCCAGGTCACCCCCGGGCATCGTGCCCAGGGCACAGACAAGGGAATGGTGCAGGACGGGACGGCGGGACTTGCTGAGGTGCCCACCTTCAGCAGGTGGCACAGACAGGGTTTGAACCCTCAGCCTTCTGTCTCCAAAGCCACAAGCCTTTGAAGTGAAGGGACCAGAAAGCAGAGGCGGAGGGTCAGGGAGCAGATGGGCTCTGTCTGAAGCAGAGCCCAAGGGACCCCATACCTTGATCGTCGAACGCGTGAGTCAGCTCATGGCCCACGACGACACCGATGCCGCCAAAGTTCAAGGCCCTGGAGGGGGACACGGAGGTGAGGTCAATTCTCCCAGAGGGCCTCTGGCTCTCCCCGAGGTATGTGATCCTCGTATGAGACACAGCAGCGTCCCGCAGGGACTGCGGGGAGGTGGCCCCTGGGTCCAGTGGGAGTCTGGGCAGTTGACAGGGCCGCCGAGTCCTCGGGGAGCCACGTGCTGCACTGGGTGCTATGCAGAGCTGCACTGGCCCCTCCGGTCATTTCAGCAGAGTCAGCCATTGTGGTAAATGAGCAAAGGGAGGTTGGGAAAGGCTGCATCCCTGAGCTCAAACACCACACAGGCATCCAATAGTGGACCTGGAACTTGAACCCGGGACCATGTGGAATTTCTTTCTGGGATGGTGGCCTTCCCCGCTCCCCTCCAACCTTCGAGCTCAGTTTTACGACATTGTCAGGAGCCATAGTTACCCCATATAGGAATCTTGGCCTCATGCCCCCCTCCTCCACTGTGTAGGGGCTTCAGGGCCATGAAACCCTGGAAAGAGGGCGCGGGGGGGGGGGGGGGAGCTGGTTCCTCTGCAGCTCCGCTCACAGTCCTGGGACACAGATGGTGAGCGGTCTGCTGTGGACACAGGTCTGCTGCGGGGTGGGGGAAGGAGCTGGGGTGGGAGCAGGAGGCGGCCTACTTGGGTGAGGAGCGGGTGTAGAAGGGCGCCTGCAGGATCCCAGCCGGAAACACGATCTCATTCTTGGTGGGCGAGTAGTAAGCGTTCACCATGGGCGGGGTCATGCTCCACCTGCAAGCAACAGGCTCCATGAGACCCCGGGGCGGGAGGGGTAGGCGGGCAGCAGGAACCCGTGGCCAGAGTCCAAAAAATGTGGATTCTCCATGGGCCCCGGCGAAATTGCATGCAAGCAAAGGACGTCCAGAGCAGCGCTGCTTTATAGGCAGAAACATGGCACGATGCCCAGGCTCCATCGTGTACCGAAATGATGCTATTGCTGAGGGTTGAAATGTGCCCATCAGCAGTTCTCAGAGTGTGGTCAGTGGACAGCTAGGGGTAAGTCCCCGGGATCCTTCTGGGGGTCCATGATGTCAGAACTATGTTTGTAACAATATTAAGATGTCATTTGCCTCTGCCACTGTATTGACATTTGCCCAAAAGTGCAAAAGCAAGGTGGATAAAGCCACTGTTGGAGCCTGGATCCAGGTGTGGTGGCACACACCCGTAATCTCAGCACTTGAGAGGCCGAGACAAGAGGATCACAGGTTTGCGGCCAGTCTCAGCAAATTAGAGCGACCCTGTTTCCAAATAGAAAATAAAATAGGGCTGGGGGGTATAGCTTGGAGGTCGAATGCCCTGGGTTCAATCTCCAGTACCACGAAAAAAAACTTTTTTAAAGCCCAGGTCATTTGGCAGCAGTGCCTGTGCCATGTTGTGAAGGAGAACAGAAGCTACCTTCAGGGTACCCTGGTTGACCTAGGAAAACTTGGAGGAAACAGATGTTCGAACCTCTGATGCCCACCAGAGGGCGCCAGTGGCAAAGGGGAGTTGCTTTTGCCTTTTAGTAAAATTTATCTTTTTTTTTTTTTTGGTGTGTGGTACTGGGAATGGAATCCAGGGGCAAACCTCCGAGCTATACCCCCAGCCTTTTTTTTTTTTTGGTGGTACTGGGGATTGAACCCAGGGGCATGCTACACTCCCAGTCCTACTTTTTATTCTTTATTTTAAAACAGGTTGCAGAGGGCCTCACTAAGTAGCTGAGGCTGGCTACGAACTCAGATCCTCCGCTCTCAGTCTCCCAAGTACTGAGATGACAAGCGTGTACCACCAGGCCTAGCCCCCCCCAGCCTTATTTTGTTCTATTTTGAAACAGGCTCTCACTAAGTTGCAGAGGGCCTCACTAAGTTGCTAAGGCTGGCTACGAACCTGCGATCCTTCTGTCTCAACCTCCCAAGTGCTGGGATTACAAGCGTGCGCCACCACGCCCGGCTTGGTGGCGCACGCTTGTAATCCCAGCATTCGGGAGGCTGAGACTGGAGGATCTGGGTTCGCAGCCAGCCTCAGTTACCTAGTGAAGCACTCCGCAACTTAGTGAGACTCGGTTTCAAAATAAAGAATAAAAAATAGGGCTGGGGGTGTAGCTCAGAGGTAGAATGCCCCTGAGTTCAATCCCCAGTACCGCAAAAAAAAAACAAAACAAGTGTGCGCCACCATGCCTGGCTATAAAATTTATCTTGCAAAATGTTTCAGGAATGGAGGGAGCTTAGTTTGAGAACTAGTACTGGGCTGACTACACCTAACTTTTCTGAAGTGACTTTTTAGAAAAGATAGGCCTTGCTCCAGATTATTCTGATTTAGGAAGGACTGGGACACAAGTCAGGTGACTATAATATATACAATGTTGGCAATGCTAGAGATTGAACCTAGGGCTTAACACATGTTAGGCAAGCACTCTACTGCTAAGCCAAACCCTAGGAGAATATATATATTCTCACACACACACACACACACACACACACACACACACACACACGAATCCAGAAGCATTCTACCTCCAAGTTAAACCCCCAGCCCTATTTTTCTTTTTTTTTTTTTTTTTTTTTGGTACTGGGGATTGAACTCAGGGGCATTCTACCTCCGAGCTACACCCCCAGCCATACTTTTTATTCTTTATTTTGAAACCAAGTCTCACTAAGTTGCGGAGGGTCTCACTAGGTAGCTGAGGCTGGCCGAGAACCCGGATCCTCCGGTCTCAGCCTCCCGAATGCTGGGATTACAAGCGTGCGCCACCACGCCCGGCCCTATTTTTCATTCTTTATTTTGAAACAGGGTCTCACTAAGTTGTAAAGGGCCTCACTAAGTAGCTGAGGCTGGCTATGAACCTGTGATCCTCCTGTCTCAGCCTCCCAAGTACTGGGATTATGGGTGTGTGCCATGATGCCTGGCCTAGGAGAATATATTTTAAAGATTTTCCCCAGAGGAGGCTGATATGTGATGAGAATTGCAGGGTGCTGGTGTGCACAGCTCTCAGGGCCATCCAGAACCTTCCCTCGCCCTCTGGGGGAGACCAGCATCCCTCACTGAGGGATGATGGGCCGCGAGCCCTTCCTGAGGGCTCCTCTCTGGGCCGTCCCCCCCGCCAGCCGTTCTCACATCTGACTGTCACGATGCCCCAAGGACCAGCTCCTTCCACGTCTGTTGCAGACCATGGAATGAAGGCTGGAGTGGTGGAGCTGGGACGCAGTACCAGGTGTGCAGGCTCACTCTGCCAGCAGGCTGGGCCCTGCGGGCACACAGACCTGGCTGATCCCGGCCCCTGGCTGGGCCATACACTGGCCTTTGGTTTCTTCATCTGAAAAGTAGGATAATGACAGTACTTGCTCCTCAGACAGTTTTTACCACAGGTGTATCCGGCACCTGGCAAGGGAGTGGTGGAGGCGAGCTCAGCACAGAGGGTCCCTGTGTCGGGGACACAGGGCTGAGGGGACTCACTGATCTCTGTTGGGGGCTTTCCTGAGCTGGTCGGCGGTCACTCTCCATGAGAAGTTGAAAAAGCGCATGGCATTCTCAAAGTAGAGGTCTGGAACGGCAGTGTACTGAGGAAAGAAGGCAGAGGCATGGGTCAGAGCACGCCCGGGCAGGGAGCTTTACCCACTAAGGTCTCACTAAGTTGCAGAGGGCCTCACTAATTAGCTGAGGCTGGCCGCGAACCCAGATCCTCCGGTCTCTGCCTCCCAAGTACTGGGATTACAGGCATGTGCCACCATGCCCGGCTTCCTATTTTATTTTGAAACTGGGTCTAAGTTGAGGAGGGCTTCACTAAGTTGCTGAGACTGGCTGAGAACTTGTGATCCTCTTGTCTCAGCCTCCCCAAAACTGGAATTACAAGCATGTGCCACCATACCTAACTCTAGTACGGCTTTTAAAAATTACTGTAACTTAAATTAAGTCTTGATTAACTGAATAGCCTGCCCCATCCTCCCGTTGCTAGTAGTTACCCTGGCTGGAGAGCACAGAGTGAATGAACGGAACTGGACTCCATCTTGGAAATGCCAGGGGACAGGCCCTTCACCACTCAGCCTGGCCTTTCTGCTCCTAACAGGTACAAACTCTCCCATAGATCGTTCCAGGTCTTTTTGGCTGTAAGAAAGGGCTTTGGTAGGACGCTGAGCCCTCAGGGGCAGGACCCTGATCCTGTGGACCCTGCCTGGCTGGCCCCAGGAGCTATACCATGACCACCCTGGAGCATCTTAAATTATTCTGAAGAAACAAGACTGCAGAATGAGTCTCATATTCTCAGAAGTCATTTAAATAGTCTGGGATTTTAAATATAACCATGATGGGAGGTTACTATAGTTTCAAAAATGCCTCAATTCACACATTTCAATCACGAAAAGACATAAAACTCCATCATCTGGGACAAAACCACAAGCCATTGAATGGAGCGATTTGCCAAAAGTTCTATCCAGCAGGGATGTAGCAATTGCCCTTGCTGCCTATGTCAAGCTTAAAACTGCATTTGGGAATTATGCTTCCTCTTTCCCATTAGTATTCAAGGTCAAAACCAGAGGAGGTGGGTGAAGGACCCCAGGGACAGGAGGCAAGTTGGGGGTCAAGAGAGGTGGTGTGAGGGGCTCTACTGTGTGTGTGTATGTGGTGCTGGGATTGAACCCATGGGCATTCTGCCTCTGAGCTATATACCCATACCTATTATATTTTTTATTTGGAAACAGAGTCTTGCTAAGTTTGCTGAGGACCTTGCTAATTGCTGAGGCTCAAAACCTGCAATCCTCCTATCTCAGCCTCCCAAATTCTAGGATTACAGGTGTGTGCCACCATGCCCCGCTGAGATATTTTAGGGGCCCCCATTTTCCCTACACCTCCTACGACCTCATGCCCGACCCCATCTCCACCCATATCACCTCCAGCGTCCCATCCAGACCCAACCCCGCCTGGCCTTTTCCTGCGTGGGCGTTTGGGGACGCAGGGTGCCGGGGGCGGGGGTTTGAGCTGGAGTCACTTACGTCATTGAACACTTTGTCGAGCTCCTTGGGGTCCATGATGAAGTTGGGGTAGCCTATCATGTTGTAGATGGCGTCCGCCTAGACAGGAGGGACAGGGAGCAAGTGAGTACCCAGTGGTGCTGGCTGGTGGCCCCAGCTCAGGCTCCGGGCTCAGGGTCAGGTTGAGGGCCGGGAGACCGGGCCAGGCTCCTCCCTCCTTAGGGCGTTCACACCACTTTTGGCCAAGATCCCCCATTGCCTAGTTTCTGCTTATCTTCTGGGTCTCTGATGAAATGTCACTCCCTCAAGGGAAGCTGTGACTGTTAGAATGTGTCCCTTGATGCGCAGGTGTGGGAAACTCAGCCGCACTGCAGCAGTGCTGGGAGGTGGGGCCTTCAAGATGTGATTGTTTTGTATTTTTTGAGGGGGTACTAGGGATGGAACCCAGGTGCATTCTACTTCCGAGCTACATCCCCAGGCCTATTTTTTTTTGGTAGCACTGAGGAACAGGGTCTCACTAAGTTGCAGAAGGTCTCGCTAAGTTGCCAAACCAGCTTTGAACCTGTGATCTGTCTTAGCCTCCCAAGTACTGGGATTACAAGTATGTGCCACCGTGCCTGGCCCCAACCCTGCTTTTTTTTTTTTTTTTTTTTTTTTTTTTTCAGTACTGGGGATGGAACCCAGGGGCATTCTACCTCCAAGCTACACCTCTAGTCCTATTTATTTTGAAACAGCTGAGGCTGGCCGTGAACCTGGATCCTCCTGTCTCAGCCTCCCAAGTACTGGGATTACAAGTGTGTGCCACCATGCCCAGCTCCTGTTTGCTTTTTTCCCCCCCTTTCCCTCCCTCCCTCCCTTCCTTCCTTCCTTCCTTTTTGTGGTTCTGGGGATGGAACCCAGGGGCACTCTACCTCTAAGATATACCCCCAGCCCTATTTTTTATTCTTTATTTTGAAACAGGGTCTCACTAAGTTACAGATGGCCTAAGTTGCTGAGGCTGGTTGTGAACCTGCGATCCTTCAGTCTCAGCATCCCAAGTACTGGGATTACAGGCATGCATCACTGCGTTCAGCTGCCGTGGGATGTTTAATACAATCCCCACAGGATCATCCCCCAGGCTGTTCACAGACAATACGGCACAAGGCACTCAGTGCATGTGCTCAGGGGGCAGAAGTAGTCCTTCCTCCCCCTCCTCCATGGGCGCCTCTGTGGGGAGCCTCAGGGCTCTCCCAGCACCTGGGCAGCCTTACCTTTTCCTTAGCTGATTTCCGGGTTTCTTCATCCATCCACTTCAGGGTGCTGAGGCTCTCCTCAAACGCCTTCTTGATCTCTAGGATTATCTCGCTGGCCTGAGGAGACAGTGCGTTGGCAAGGCCTAAGCACAGCCTCTCCTAAACATAACTGGCGCTCCACACAGAAGGACAATGCTGAGCCGGGCGTGGTGGCGCACGCTTGTAATCTCAGCATTTGGGAGGTTGAGACCAGAGGATCTGGGTTTGTGGCCAACCTCAGCTACCTAGTGAGGCACTCAGCAACTTAGTGAGACCCTGTTTCAAAATAAAGAATAAAAAATAGGGCTGGGGGTGTAGCTCGGAGGTAGAATGCCCCTGAGTTCAATCCCCAGTACCACAAAAAAAAAAAAAAAAAGGACAATGCTGGGCCAGGGACTGAACTCAGGTTTGACTCAAAGCCTCAGGCTCTCAAGTGCTGGACCAGGAAGGGGAGCCCCAGCCATGCTTTTCAATCACGTCCCTAACGAGATAACATCCCATCAGATAAGGCAGGTCTTCTGTAAATGGTCAAATAATCAAGACAGCCAGGCATGGTGGCACACACTTGTAATCCCAGTACTTGGGAGGCTGAGATAGGAGGATCCAGGTTCACAGCCAGCCTCAGCAACCTTGTGAGGCCCTCTGCAACTTAGTGAGACCCTGTTTCAAAACAGAGAATAAAACTAGGGCTAGGGGTGTAGTTCGGAGGTAGAATGCCCCTGAGTTCCATTCCCAGTACTACAAAAATAAATAAATAAATAAGTAAAGATTAAAAAAATAAAAATAAAAATAAGTGAGACAAACTTCAGGGAAAATGGAAAGGTCTCTCCTGCAGGACTTTCCAGAGCCTTTAACATGGTAAGGTACCCTGTGATTCTTCTTCTTCTTCTTCTTCTTCTTCTTCTTCTTCTTCTTTTTTTTTTTTCCTTTGTGAATGGGGATTCAACCCAGTGGCATTTTACCTCTGAGCTACTACACCCCTAGCCCTTTTATTTTTTGAAATAAGGCCTTAGCTTCCAAGATCAGATGAGACGGGGTACATTCAGGGTGGTATGGCCATAGACTTTTTTATTTATTTATTTTGTGGTACTGGGGATTGAACGGAGGGGCATTCTACCTCCAAGCTATACCCCCAGCCCTATATTTTCTTTATTTTGGAACAGGGTCTCACTAAGTTGTAGAGGGCCTCATAAGTTGCTGTGGCTGGCTGTGAACCTGCAAACTCCTGTCTCAGCCTTCCAAGTACTGGGATTATAAGCATGCACCACCATACTTGGCTTATTCTTTATTTTGAAAGAAGGTCTCACTAAGTTGCAGAGGGCTTCACTTAGCTGAGGCTGGCAGCCATCCTGCGATCCCCCTGTCTCAGCCTCCCAAGTACTGGGATTACAAGTGTGCCACCACACCCAGTTTGCCAACATTATCTTGCTGGGTCCCTCACAGACCTGCGAGGTGGAGCTGGCTGTAGTCCACTTGTGAGGCCATTGGGAAGGTCAAATTAGATGGTCCAGACCATGGACCTGGCGGTCAACAGTTCTGAGTAACTACAACCTGGGAACTTGGAGAAAATGCCTCCCACCCCCACCCCAACTGTGCGCAGGAAACGGGAGCAGAATGGCCAGCTTCTGAGGCCCAACATGTCCACCTGGGAGGCACTTACTATGTTCTTGCTGTCCTCGGCGAAGGTCGCTTTGACAAACATGGGACCCAGGGCAAAGCCCAGGTTGTTTTCTGTGTCGCTCACGCAAAATTTCCAGCGGGGGAGGCAGGTCTGGAAAAGAAAAACGTGAGGGTCACAGGCTCCGGCTGTCTCCCCCCAAAGGATTAGTCCTGGCTTTCTTCCAGAGCTTCAGGGAGCTGGGCATGGTGGTGCACACTTGTAATCCCAGTACTTTGGAGGCTGAGACCAGAGGATCCGGGTTCCGGCCAGCCTCAGCTACTTAGTGAGGCCCTCTGCAACTTAGTAACACCCTGTTTCAAAATAAAGAATAAAAAATAGGACTGGGGGTAGAGCCCAGAGGTATACCCTGGGTTCAATCCCCAGTACTGCAGGGGGCAAAAAAAAAAAATAGAGCTTCAGGGAGACAGCCCTTCTCTGGCCCAGGGAAAGTTATTGGAGGGTTGCACCAGGAGGCCACGGCCACCCGCCATGGTTACCTACTGTTTTCTGAGTGTGGCCTCTGTGCTTGGCACTTCCCCAAGGGCCTGTCACTGGGCCATCAAAATGCCCCTGGTGGGCAGGAACTATGGGCCGCTGGACAGATGAGGAAACGGAAACTCAGGCAGGGCAGTCGCTGGCCAGGGTCCCGCAGCAGGTACGAGGTGAGAACTCAGACATCCCTGGCTCCATAGCCAGTGCTCCCTGTGCTCCCGCCTGGTCCTGCCTCCTACGGAACACTAGGACTCTTGGTGGCAAAGAAGCTCAGAAGTTACCTGTCTACCTGAGCAACAGGAAGGCCATTCCAGAAAGCCAGCACCCCATTTACAGCCTCTGAGGAAGAGAACAGCCACACGACGCTGCAGGACTTCTTTCTTTTCTTTTTCTTTTCTTTTTTTTTTTTTTTGTGGTACTGGGGATTGAACCCAGGGACATTCTAACTCTGAGCTATACCCACAGCCCTATTTTCAATTTTTATATTGAAACAGGGTCTCACTAGGTTGATGAGAGTCTCACTACTTCCTGAGATTGTCCTTGAACCTGCAATCCTCTTGTCTCAGTCTTCCAAGTACTGGGATTACAAGTGTGCACCCCCACACCCGGCTTTACATTGCAGGACTTCAAAGGGCTACTTTTTTTTGGTTTTTGTTTTGTCTTGTGGTACTAGGGGTTGAACACAGGGGTGTTCTACCTCCAAGCTACACCTCCATCCCTTTTTTTTTTTGCGGTACTGGGGATTGAACTCAGAGGCATTCTACCTCCGAGCTACACCCCCAGCCCTATTTTTTTTTATTCTTTATTTTGAAACCGAGTCTCACTAAGTTGCAGAGTGCCTCACTAGGTAGCTGAGGCTGGCCTCGAACCCAGATCCTCCGGTCTCAGCCTCCCGAATGCTGGGATTACAAGCGTGCGCCACCACGCCCGGCTCCCTTTTTTATTTTTTATTTAGAAACAGGGTCTCACCAGATTGCTGAGGGCCTGGCTAAGTTGCTGAGGCTGACCTTGAACCTTTGATCTGATCCTGTCTCATCCTTCCGGGTACTGGGCTTACAGGTCTGCTCCACCATGCCCGGCTGCTGCTGTTGTTTTGTTTTTGCAGTGCTGGAACCCAGTGCTTACTAGGCAAGCACTCTACCACTTAGCTACACCCCCAGCCCTTTCTATTTTATTTTGGGACAGGGTCTCACTACATTGCCTAGGCTGGCCTCAAACTTGAGATCCTTCTGCCTCAGCCTCTCCAGTAGCTGGGATTATAGATTTGCGCCACTGTGCCAGGCTTGTGTTGGTTCTTCTTTGGCTATACCTGGAAGCCCTACCAGACACCTCTGTGTGAACCAGAAATGCGTCCTCAGGCTGCCCCCCCAACCCCCGCCGGAGTGTAGGTTGGTGAAGATCACCTGGGAAATTTTAGTTACTTGCCCCCTGCTGGGACATCTTCTCGGACAGGAGGGCGAGTGGTATGTAGGACTGTGGGTGTAGGCCCTGCTCGTGTACAGGCACCCAGCTGCAGGGGCTCCTTAACCCCGAAGAACAGGTGGTAACAGCCACTGTGCATGGGGCAGCCTGATGCGTACCAGCCCTGCACTGCAAACCCAAGTGCCCATCGCAGACAGACGGGTACACAGAGTGGTGTTTTTATAGAACAACATACTATTTGGCAACAACAAAAAAAATAAACTTACTCATAGATACAATAACACGGAGGAATTCCACACACTCATGCTCAGCACAAGAAAAGCCAGGCACAGGATGATTCTGTACACACCCGTCTGCACCACCACTGGGGCACGCATGGGGAGGGGCCCCCCCGGGGGACTCTGCTTGGAGGGTGCTGGGTAAATGGGTCATAGAAATGTTCTCTATCTTGATGAGTTGGTGCTTACATGGGTGACTTCACTTGTCAGAACCCATTGAACTATATACTCAATCTTCTGTGAACACACACACACATACATACACACACAAATTTGTATGTGTGTGTGTGTGATGTAAGGGATTGAACTCAGAGCCTCACACATGCCAGGCAGGTGCTCTACCACTGAGCTGCTTCTAGAGCCTGTGTGTGTGTGTGTGTGTGTGTATGTGTGTGTGTGTGTGTGGTACTTGGGATTGAACCCAGGAGCATTCCACCTCCGAGCTACACCCCCAGCCCTACTTTATTTTTCTTTGGAAACATGGTCTCGCTAAGTTGGTGAGGGTCTCTGTAAGTTGCTGAGGCTGGCTTTGAACCTTCGATCCTCTTGTCTCAGCCTCCCAAGTTCTGGGATTATAGGCATAAATTATTGTGAGATTATTCTTTTTTTTCCTTTTGGAAGTGGTGGAGATGGAGCCCACAGGCTTGTGCATACTAGGCAAGCATTCCACCACTGAGCTACATCCTCAGCCCTTCATGGGGGCATTTAAAGGTAGGTGGACCCCCCATAGTCTGGGGCCTGAGACTCCTGTTCCCCAAAAAAGCCCACAGGCCTGGCTCTGGACTGGGGTTCCCCAGACTACAGAGAGGATAGGAGGAACAGGGAACACAGTGAGCCAGGTACTGTAAGTGATACTCCTTGGGGAGCAGCAGTATTTTGGGGGGGACCCCTGAGCACAGGGATGGCGAGGACAGTGCTAATCACCCCCACTGAGGATGAGCCAGAAGAGAGGGCAGAACACCTTTGTTGTGCCTTGACTTAGTTGCTAAGCCTCTTTCTGTGCGGCAACTTGGAGGAACCACCTCCTCCCGGAAGCTTATGGCCACCCCTGGCTGGTGCAGGTCCCCTCCTGTGCTCTCACGGACTCCTTCGGTGGCTTCTTTGTTCTGCTTAGCATCTCCCTCCCTCGTGAGTTCCAGGGAGGGCACCATGGTCTCCTCGGGCCTGGCCAGGACCTAGCACACAGCAGGAGCTCAGCACGAGCACGGGCGCACGGCACACAGGCACAAGCTCACCTTCTTGGTCCCATACATGACCTCCATGAACTTCTCATCAGCGTCCTGGAAGCGCTGATCGAGGAATGAACTTGTTTTCCGCACCAGGTTCCAGATCATGTAGTTGTTCAGCAGGCTGGAGAGAGAGGGGCCGGCTCAGAAAAGCCCAGGCAGCACTTCCCCCTCTGACCCCCAGGGGGTGCTCAAACGCAGTCTCCCACCCAGGCTCCTCCCCAGCCTGCTTCCTAAGCACATGGGTGTAAGCTCTCCAACCACAGAAGATCGCTCAGTATCTAGAGCAATCACTTGTACACCACAGGTGCTCAATAAATGCTACTGCTTAGCTGCTTTGTGCCTGTCTGGAAGCCACTACATAGAGACTCATCCTGATGGTGTAGGCTACAGGGCTGGAGTGGGGAGGAGGCTGAGGCCAGAGAGCCTAAGAACAAAAGAGACAGGAAAGGAAGCTCCGCCAGCCAGGCCAAGGTTCCCATGAATGACAGCTGCACTGCCCACCCCCAGGGCTCAGGGAATCTATCTGCTGATATGCAAAGAAACAACTAGCCTCAACTGGAATCAACCTAAATGACTGACAGCAGAGAAAGGGGTAATGCATTGTATGTGTACTTGATGGAATACTATGCACCCACAGAAAATGATGTTTGCAGAGGGGCTGAGATGACATGGAGAAAACACTTGTGATAAAAGCCAAGAGTAGATAGGACCATCAACAAGTCACAATGATGGGAAAAAATAGCCATGTATTAGAAACCATCCCCTCTTACACCTTCTCTCTCTACATATGCACACAGAAACACACGTACACATCCTGCACAGTCAAGAGTTACATTTTGAGTGACTTACATTTTCCTATGGTTTTGAAATTTAAAAATATCATCAATATTAACTAAACTGAATAGCTATTATTAACTGAGTCCTGTTACATGCCAGGCATTGTGGTAAAACCCTTCACGTGGATTATTTTATTTTATTTTTTTTTTGGTGGTACTAGGGATTGAGCCCAGGGGCATTCTTCCTCTGAGCCACACCCCCAACTCTACTGTAATTTTAAATTTGGAAACAGGGTCTCATTAAGTTGCCAAGGGACCTCGCTAAGTTGCTGAGGTTGGTCTCGAACCTGAGATCATCCTGTCTCAGCCTCCCAAGTACTGAGATTACAGGCCTGCACCACCAAGTCCGGCTCTTCACATGGAATATTTCATGAGATTCTCACACGCTCCCTATGTGGTAGGGGCGATGTGCACCCCATCTTAGGGATGAGCAAAGAATCTTGAAGAAGGATAAGAACCGCACCCAGGGTTACAGAGCTGGTACAAGAGGGGCCAGGATTTGAACCTGGGCTTGTAACCAGGGTGCCTCCTCTCGAGTAGGTTTGCCAGCCCCTCCCCCACCTGCCCTGGTGTCCCCGGCTGCCGCTGCCCCTTACCATTTGTCCGTGTTATTGATGAGGGTGGAGACCTGCTCCAGGTACTCCTTGTCGTAGACCACGATGGGCTCCGATTCATTGATCTCCACGGGGTGGAAGATGGTGTTGAGAAAGGGCAGCCAGTTGATGGCGGGGGCCAAGGTCTACGAGGGAAGAGCACAGCGTGACAGTGGCTTCTCCTCCGAGCCCAGGTCCCCAGGGGTTGCTCTGGGGCTGGAGTACAGTCCCGAGTCAGCCAGAGCGCCACTAGGCAGAGGCAAGCAGAAGCTGCCAAGGAGCCAGACAGCAAGACTTCACTTGCGGCCGGGCGCGGTGGCACACACCTGGGATCCCAGTACTTGGGAGGCTGAGACAGGAGGATCGCAGGTGCGAGGCCAGCCTTAGCAACTTAGCAAGATCCTCTGCAACCCAGAGAGACCCTGTTTCAAAACAAAAAAATAAAAAGGGCTCTGTGTGTAGCTCGGAGGTAGAATGCCCATGAGTTCAATCTCAGTAAAAACAAAACAAAGCAAAGCAAAATAAAAACCCTCACATGAAGTGGAACTGGGATGGAACTGACAGGACACAGCAGCGGTGGCGGCAGCTGTCACCGCTTCCCTCGCCCTCCCTGAATGGCACATGCTGCAGCAAAGGACTCACACACATCATCCCAATTGGCCAAGCAGTAGGAATAATTATCTCCAATTTTTAGGGGAAGATGCTGAGCCTCTGGCAGGCCTGTAACAGGTGAGAATCTGGAGCCCCACCGCCCGGCCTCACGGTCCACCCCCTTTGCTTACAAGCTGTGCAACCTTGAGTAAGTGAAAGAGCCTCTCTGTGTTGTGGGGATCGCCATAACAACAGAATGGGTGCATCAGGTTCCTGGGGGATACGTAGCCAGCGCTGTCGGTTCTACTCAACACAGGCTTCTGTACCAGTGTCGGCTCCCGGAGGATCGAGAGCATTAAGGGTGTAGACTGTGAGGTCGGCAGGGGTGAGGATTACTGGACGTGGGAGCTGGAAAAGCAAGGGCAGCGGCAAGAGGCTCCTCCGAGCTTTCTGTACTCGCAGCTTCCATCAGGCTGCACCTCCGCTCGCCCAGGCCCAAGCACTGAGTGCTGCTCGGGGTGGTGCGTCCATGCCAGCATCCCCCAGGGACTGCCTCCAGCTGGGAGAGCTGCCTCTACAAGTTCTGGTTATCCCTGTGTATATGGTCTGATTACAAAGTTGCACAATTAAAAAAAAAATGTGGCAAAATGCACATAATATAAAATTTATCTTTTTTTTTTTTTTTTGCAGTACTGGGGATTGAACCCAGGGGCATTCTCCAAGCTACACCTCCAAGCTACACCTCCAGTCCTATTTTTTATTCTTTATTTTGAAATAGGGTCTCACTAAGTTGCAGAGAGCCTCACTAAGTAGCTGAGGCTGGCCACGAACCTGGATCCTCCTGTCTCGGCCTCCCAAGTACTGGGATTACAAGCGAGCACCACCATGGTGGCTGAACTTTATCATTTTCGCCATGTTAACGGGTCCGGCTACACCCTTGTGCAGTCATCAGCACCACCCATCCAGATGCCATCTTGGAAAACTGGACTTAGTACTCTCTTTCTCTCTCTTGTGGTACTAGGGATGAAACCCAGGGGCATTCTACCTCTGAGTTATACCCCCAGCCCTATTTTATTCTTTTATTTTGAAACAGGGTCTCACTAAGCTGCAGAAGGCCTCACTAAGTTGCTGAGGCTGGCTAAGAACCTGCGATCCTCCTGTCTCAGCCTCCCAAGTACTGGGATTACAAGTGTGCATCACCACGCCTGGCATGAACTGAGTACTCTCAACTTTCCACCTCCTGCCAAGCCCCAGGAAACAACCATTAACTGCCAAGCCCCAGGAAACAACCATTCTATTGTTTTCTTTCTTTCTTTTTTTTTTTTTTTTTTAATTTTAAAGGTGAGGATTGAACCCAGAGCCACTCTACCTCTAACCTACACTCCAGTCCTTTTTATTTTTCATTTTGAAACAGGGTCTTGCTAAGTTGCTGAGGCTGGCCTCAAACCTACAATCCTCCTGTCTCAGCCTCCCGAGGACTGGCTTATAGGTGTGCGCCACCACACCCCGCACCACCATTCTGTTTTCTGAATCTATCTCTAGGAATCTGACTAATGAGGAACCTCGAGTAAGTGACATCACACGTATTTGTCCTCTGTTGGCTGTCTCATTTCACTTAGCAGACCATCCTCAAGCCACCCCCCGCAGCTCGGGGGCGGTCTGCCCTGGCCCTGGGTTCCCTATGTGCCCAGTTATTTTCCGCGTGCAGTTTTACAGAATGTGAGGTGTTCTGGGTCTACATATGTCCTACTTCAGCAAAGATGCCTGGACGCGCCAATCACTAGGAGGGCATTTGGTGCTTAGCAAGCAACCCAGCCATACAACCACTGCTCAAGGGCTCCAGAAGTGGCCCGGAGCCTGTCTCACTTCAAATTCTGTTCTGCGTTCCCTGGAAAAGGGGCAAAATGTAAGACAAAGGAAAGGGGAGATGCATTGCTAATGCCCTTCCTACGGGAATGTGGATCAACAAGACAAAGTAAATCTATAACACCAGATCAATCTGTAATCTGTTGGTAAGCACTTACCAGGTCCTCTGCGATGGAGGCGGTCATAAGACCCCCCATGTGCCGGGCGTGGTGGCGCACGCTTGTAATCCCAGCATTCGGGAGGCTGAGACCGGAGGATCCGGGTTCGAGGCCAGCCTCAGCTACCTAGTGAGGCACTCCACAACTTAGTGAGACTCGGTTTCAAATAAAGAATAAAAAATAGGGCTAGGGGTGTAAATAGCTCGGAGGTAGAATGCCCCTGAGTTCAATCCCCAGTACCACAAAAAACAAAAACAAAAACAAAAAAACCCCATGTAACAGAAGCAGAGTTTGCGGGTGAGGCAAGGTGACTTTCCTGAGGTGACACAGTTAACTGGAGGCCGTGTGGGTCTAAAGAACCCCAAGAACTCATCTCTGGGTTTATTTTGGGGGGTGCTGAGGATCGAGCTCAGGGCCTCGTGCATGCAAAGCACAGGCTCTACAACTGGCTACAGCCCCAGGCCCTTGTCTCTGGGCTCTTTGGTTTTGTTTTGTGGTACTGGGGATTGAACCCAGGGGCATTCTATCTCCAAGCCATACCTCCAGCCCTATTTTTTATTCTCACTAAGTTGCAGAGGGCCTCACTAAGTAGCTGAGGCTGGCCACGAACCTGTGGTCCTCGTGTCTCAGCCTCCCAAGTACTGGGATTACAGATGTGCGCCACCATGCCCGCTGTCTCTGGGTTAAAAAGGGCATCTCAGCTATTGGGAAACAAAGACTTCAAAAGAAAGGGGATTTGTGAGATTGGGGTGGGGTGGCTTGTGTCATTTGTGGGTAAATATTCCCATCAAGATTGACTGCACACCACCCATGGGGTGGAGAAGAGACGTGTATAGTGACCCAGCAGCGACAGGAGTTGAGTGAGCAGACCCAGATTGGGTCTCCAGTGGGAACCCGCTCTGGAACACTGATCCATTTTCTACCCTTTCTCTAGAATGGGGACAACAATCCCTCTCCCCAGAGTCGACCTCTCTTTGCCTCTTGGACTGGCTTTCCCCCTAACCCTGGGCTTCCTTTCTCCCTAGCCTGTCCTCTCAACCTCCTCTCCCTGAAAGGAGACCCTGTGGCTAATCTTCACATCTCTGTGGCTGTAGGATTTGGAGGTGTGCTCCTGAGATCTCCAAATACACGTCAACAGTTAGAGCCTCCTGACTGCAAAGGCCCCAGAAACATGGATAAGCTCACCAAATGTCGCTGCTCACACGATCTGTGGGAGCTTCGTACACCACAGGTGGCTGGGGCTGTCTGATCGAGGTGTGAGTATCAGATGATGAGAAATCCCTAAGTACACGGCACAAGCCTGTTCCTTTAGGTAGAGCAGGTGTTCTGTGCAGGGAAATTCCCACGAGATGGAGATAAGGAGATGTGCGAATTCGGGGTTTTCATTTTCCATCTCTATGGCTTTAGCAGACTCCGCACTCCCACATATGCACCTAGATCCATCTCCATGGATATGGCCATTTTAATCAACTAGGACATTCCACTGTGACTCAAACCCTCTGGGACATGCTGACGAGCTCAATTTTCCATGCCCACGGCCAAGGAACACTGCTGGGCACTGACCAACCAACTTGAAGAGGCTTGAAGAGTGAGAGAGGAGGATGCGCTGGGTTTTCTCAGCAGAAGAAATGGGGGCACAGGACGGGGCTCAGTCCCAAACGGCAAGAAGCAACGGCTCTGAATTCGGGTTCCACTGGGGGCTAGCTATTCTGTAGTCCAGCAAGGCTAGCCTAGAACCACCCCGAGAAGCCTGGAGATCCCTTCCTTGGGAAGGAAACCAAATCTCGAGCTACCAGAGAACAAGACATTATTGTTCCTAGGGGGGAATGATCCAAGTTAATCTAAAGTTGGACACCTGGGCAACATTATCCATCACAAAAGAATAATGACTACTGTAATATTAACTATGTTTCTATTGCACATGTCAGTTTATATATATGCCTCATATATGCCCTTGCAAGCCACACAGATTTTTTTTTTTTTTTTTTTTTTTTTTTTTTGGTACTAGGGATTGATTCCAGGAAAACATTTTACCTCGGAGCTATACCTCCTGCCCTATTTTATTTTAAATTTGAAATAGTGTCTCACTAGATTGATGAAAGTCTCTCACTACTTACTGAGGCCGTTCTTGAACCTGGGATCCTCCTGTCTCAGCCTCCCAAATATTGGGATTACAGGTATGTGGCACCATGCCCAGCTAAGGCAGATTCTTTTTTTTTTTTTTTCTGGTACTAGGGATTGAACCCAGGGGAATTCTACTACTGAGCTATACTCTCAGCCCTTTTTCTTTTTTCTTTTTTTTTCGGTACTGGGGATTGAACTCAGGGGCATTCTACCTCCGAGCTATACCCCCAGCCCTATTTTTTATTCTTTATTTTGAAACCGAGTCTCACTAAGTTGCAGAGGGCCTCACTAGGTAGCTGAGGCTGGCCGCGAACCCGGATCCTCCGGTCTCAGCCTCCCGAATGCTGGGATTACAAGCGTGCGCCACCACGCCCGGCT